>VZTU01009245.1:2383-14906 GCA_013400835.1 Zapornia atra
GGGGACGTTGAGCCCCGGGGAGACTCACCCTCCATCCCTTTTTTAACTTCTTTTCCAAGGTGGATGGCGACTCACATGCAAAGGGGAGAAGGGAATGGATTCTGAAGGCCTGGCCGCCTTCCCCGCGGCCAAGGAGTATTTCACAGGTCACCCCGGGGTGCTCCTGAGGTTTTTTGGGGTAAAAAAAACCCCAGCGTTTTGCTTTTTTTTAGGATAAATCAAAGAGGTTTTGGGGGTGGGAGAGGCTGGATTCGAAGGAGGGATTTATTTACAGAGGTGGGAAACGCTGCAGAAGAAGGGAACCCCCTTCCCTGTTCCCCACACGCCTGGGATGCGAGTTAAGGCTCCGACCGGCAAAGAAGCTCAGTGGGGAGAGTGGGGGTAGAGGGCGGGGGGAAAGGGGCCACGTCATGGCACTGCCGGTTGGGAGAGGGTGCTGGAGGCTCGGAGACACCCCCTACCTCCACCGACCCCACTGAAGGGAAGGAGGGAGGTCATCCCAGGAGGACGCAGGGGTTCCACCCCCGGGGATTTTAAGTGGGTGGGAGGAGGTGTGGGTGCAGCGGGGTGATGGAGGCTGCTTGTGCCTTCCAATTTGATCAATTTCAGTCTTCTGACTGGAAAAACAGGCCCCCAGGCCCAAGGTAGAGGGTGCTGGTTCAGCCTCCAAGGTGTCTGGGCTGGAGAGTCAAGCCCTCTGAGGCAAGGAGGGCAGCAGCAGCCAACTGACTGAATTTGGGGAGGAAAAAAAGGGGGTTTTTAGAGGAAGTGGTGCCTGGTTTTGCTGCTCAGAAGGGAGCAGGGCTGAGCCCAAGCGCTGATCCAGCACAGGGCAGGGAGAGGATGCTAAAGCCCAGCTAGTTTTTTAATATTTTTGGCATTTTGATGCAAAAAAAAGCCCCCCCCTCTCTATCCAAAGGCATCACGTTTGTGTGGAGCAAACAGTGCTGGAAGATTCCCAGTGGGATATTGCTGTCGTTTTCCTTAAGGAGCCAAGCACGGAGATAATCAGTGCCAGCTACCAGCCTGCTGCCTGTGGGTATCGGGTTTGTTTGTATCAATCTCCTTTCCTCACATCCCACAAGGGGTTTTGGAGAGATCCAAAGCCCCTCACACCCCACCCCCCCCCAAAAATATAAAAACCAACCTCAAGAGGATAGCAGAGGGGAGGTCTCCCTACCTGCTCACCCCAAATCCTTGGCTTGGGTTCTTCCCCACCTTTAAATGCGATTGGCTTAAACTGTGGTCTTACTGGGAACGGGTTGGGGCAGCACTGGAGGTTTTTGCTTGGATTTTTATTGGTTTCTTTGCTCCCTAAATTCACAGTTTGAACACCTGTGGGGTAGAGGAAGGGTTTGGGAAGGAGAGGGGAGAGCCGTGGGGAGGGAGGGGAGAAGGTGACAGCGGCCAAGGGTTTGGGGCCGCATTATCTCTTTGCTCTCACAAAGTACAAGGCATTTGTTTTGGGATAGTATTTCACGTTTTGTTTCTTGTCCATGAGGCCACCAAATATGATTAACTCCCCTCTGCCTTGCACCACCGTGTGTAAACTGGTTTCGGGTGGCCCCACCACCGAACTGCTGTTGAACACTTTCCATTTGACTCGTCCTTTTTCCTTCGTGTCTTTAATGTCCAGCACGTACATCTGCATGGGTTTGCAGTTCATGCTCTGGTATAAAGGCTTCCCCACGTTGAGGGATTGGGGAGGGTGGTGGCCCAAGCGACGAGCAATGGGAGGTAAGGAATGGCTGTCGCTTTGGGCAGAGCCTGGGCGAGCTGCTGAGCCCGTCTCGGTACCCGGGGAACCCGGGGAAGAAGCCAGGGGAGGGCTCAACGCTGCAGAAGCTGAGGTGGATTTGGAAGAGAGGGCTTTGACAGCCTCCAAGCTCCTTCGGAGCGCACTGGGGGAAACGGCCCCTGGGAGGGAGCTGGCGACGTGGGGCGGTGTGTGGATGCCGTTGGTTTGCTCGGGGGGGTTCCTCACGCTCGTGCCGACCGTCCTACCCTCCACACCATCCATCTGGCAGATGACAGAAGGTGGTTTCTGCTCCCAGCTCAGGTCAACAGATCCCAAACGCAGGTCCTTCTGCTCCGGCAACGATCCTCGTCGCGGCGCCAGGGCCAGCCCGACTTTGAGGTCGTATCCTTCGGCTGCGGAAGGTGTGCTGGGAGAGACGACCTGCACGGGGCTGTCCAAGGAGGCACCGCCGGCCGCCATGGCTCCGGGTGATAGACTCCCACCGTTGAGGACAGGGGAACTCTCCCCTCTGGCTGGGGAGAGGCTGCCTTCCCGGGAACCCGAGGGGGTTTGCCTCTGCGCCCTGGGTCGCAAGGTGCCCCAGCGGCCGTTGACGCAGGGAGCTTCGTCCGTGTTCTTGACGGGAGACTGAGAGCGATACTCCCGCGTTTCGGGGACCAGGGCGGGCGGCGTGGCGCTGATGGGAGAGGGACGGGAGTTCAGGCTGGGGCTCAGCGGGGCTCTCCCACTGGGAGCTTGGCTAAAGACCACAACGCACTGTCCCACCTGGAAGGGGAGAAGGTGAGAGGTTACAATGGGCAGGGAGACTCTTTGCGCTGCATGGGGGGGAAGGAAGGGAGGTTATCATAGAATCATAGAATGGGCTGGGTTGGAAGGGACCCCAAGGAGCACAGAGCTCCAACCCCCCGGCCACAGGCAGGGACACCAACCTCCAGGCCTGGAGATACACAAGGTTGCCCAGGGCCCCATCCAACCTGGCCTTGAACACCCCCAGGGATGGGGCACCCACCCCCCCTCTGTGCAGCCTGTTCCAGCCCCTCACCGCTCTCTCTGTAAAAAACTTCCCCCTAATATCTGATCTAAACCTTCCTTGAGTGCTCCAGGCAGGTGGTAAAGGTCAATGGATGTATATGAGTGAGCAGAGACCCCCAGCGCGTCCGTACCCTGCAAGCAGGATGGCACCACAGCTCCGGGGCTCCATGGTCTTCGTTCTCCACCTTGAGTGGCTGCCAGGTCCAGGGGTTTGTGTGCATGTGCAGTAACCAGGCGTCTTTGAAGAGCTGTGAAGAAAAGCATCACGGATTGAGGAGCCCGGTTTGCCATCGAGGAGCCCAGTTTGCTGCTGAGATCATCCCATCAGAGGCAGGAGCAGTGTTTGCTGCGGCACACAGAGGAATGGTGACCCAGATCAGGATCTGACCGCTCTGGAGTGACTACACCCTACTGTGGCCAGGGACAAATCCCTTCATCTCCATCTTCTACCCCAGTATAAAGTCAGGGCTAATTCTTCTGAGGCTCAATTAACCTCAGTGAGCTGCTCAGGTAGTGCCTGGGGTGCTTTTTTTCTTAATTAAAGCAGCTCCAGCAATAGCCAGACAGCTTCTCCGGGTTATCTACCGCGTGGGTGCCCAGATCTGCAGGATAAAATGCCATCTGGGTAACATGCAGAGTACTCCCTCTCCCCCATCCAGCACCCAGGGCGTACAGGCACAGCAATGTGCCCATTCACACCCATGCTGCCCCCCCAGGACACTTACTGCATTGGGACCACCACAGCCACCGAGGATTAAAATGGTTTCGTTGTCTATTACGATCTGGAGGGAGCAAAGAACAGTGTTTCAGAGTGGGAAGGCTGCAGAACCACCCTCAGTGTCTCTGGGAAAGCCTCCAAGCACAGGCAGAGCCATGTTATGGCTTCTCAGCTGCACAGACGCTGCTGAATTTTGTCTGCCCCAGGATGAGGAGTTGAGCTGGGACTGAGAGCCGGTTTTTGCTGGACCTGAGGCAAAGCGGGATGCAGGGCTGACCCCACCACGTTGGCTCAAGCAGCTCAGAAAGCAGTTCCTCTTCCAGAGGAGAGCAATTCCCCTTCCTGAAGTTGAGCCAGGGGGACTCAACACCCCTCTTTGCTACAGGGGAGAAGGCACAAGGGCCTCCTGGGAGCCAGGCACCAGACCCTTTGTCTCCTTTTCCAGAGGATGGAGAGAAAGGTGGTACATTGAGCACGACCCATCCGATCTCTTTCATTTCCCTGCTAGGCTGAGATGAACCCTGTGCTGGGAAGCATCCAGTGTCCTCCTGGGGACCATAAAGGGAAGGCAGGGATGCCAGCTGTGGCACAGACACCTGCATTGAGGCGGGTGACTCCCACGAGCTCCCTGCCTCAGGGAGGCAATAAAACAGGCACTGCCAGAGCCCTGCTTTGAGCGGGTACAATACCGAGCGGCTCCAATCGAGCAATAAAGAGGGCCTGGAGCCAAACCAACTTGTGATAACACTTCATTGATCTTAAATGCCACAGGGAACAAGCACTAGGTGAAAATAACTATTTGTTTTCTAGAAATGCTCATTAGAGTTCTGAGTCATGTGCAAGACACGGCACGGTACCCGCCTGAGCGTTAGGGAGATCAGAAGCGCAGCCTCCCCAAAAGGAGGGCTAGAAAAAACAAGGGCCTGGCAGGCAAAGGCTGTGAAGATAACTTGGAAATCAGGTGCTGGCTTTCAGGCTAGCTGAGAGCTGCCTGGAAGCTGGGGAAACAAAGCTGTGCCTGGTTTATCTGTGGGAGCGTGTGTCGGGGCTGGGGAGCTGAGGCAGCGCAGAGAGCTCACCTGAGACTGGCCACCTCGTGGGTGAGGGCTGGGCCCAGAGATGTTGGGCTTGGACCAAGCCCACTGCTCAAGATCCAGCACCCAGACGTCGTTGCTCCTGCAAGGAAGGATGAGACAAGTGTTGACAATACCAGTGGTACAACCAGACCCTCTAAGTGCCTGAAACGTGGCTTTCAGGGCAGAAGTTTATGGCAAAATTGGGGAGGGGGTTGTGAGCTGGAGCCTTGAGGGGACTCACAGACCCCAGAACCCTGTGGAGATTTCCTTCTGAACCTCTCTGAGCCACACCAGGACCACACCACCACGTTCCTCACTGGCAGGAGGGTTTGCCCATCACCCCAAACTTACATTTGCCGGGATCCCAGCGAACCCCCAAAGACGATCATTTTATCTTCAACAACACAGGAGGAGTGTCCTGCCATGGGAGGGGGCCCATGTGTGGTCACAATGCAGTTCCACCTGGGGGAAGAGGGAGGAAGATATTCACCCTGGGGTAGGGAAGGCTCTGGGACGAATGGCAAAATGAAAAATCCCAAGGGCCAGCAAACTCCTCAGGAAGACATTAGAGAGGAAAACCTCCACAGATCCAAACCAGAACAAAAACTAATTAGAAACCCAACGTGCTAAAACATTTTTTACAGCATGACAAAGTCACAGGGCCAAGTTGGCACTATTGCCCCTTTCAATTAAGTTCACCCCAAGTTATTTCCAAGGCGGTTTAATTACAGCGTTCTAACGACACTGCCCAAAAGGGCACTGGATAATTGACACTCTCCAGGATGGAAAGTTCTCAATGAAAGGGGAGTACAGGAACCACTGCTGCTTTGATACAGGGTTCACTCCTTTCTCACACACAAGCATGGGTGAGAAAGCCGGGTCTAAAACCAGCTGAGTGGTGTTTGAAAGGGGAAAGGCAAATTCCTGGCACCGCTGTGGTGACTGCTGGATGGTTTCTTAGAGTCCAGGGGTTGTGAAGGAGGCAGCTCACTGAAACAGTGCACATACTTGCTCTGTCATGTCTCCCTTGGAGGCCCACAGGAGCTTTGAGTTTCAGACCACGATGAAAAGCAAGACCTCCAGGAGTTAAGGTTTTATCTCCTGTCCTCAAAGGTCTCAACGTCTCACAGCCAAATCAGGTGTTTTAAACATTCACAGCCAGATTTCCCACCTTGGCTGGGTGAGAACAGCTGGGGACTCTGGCACATTGGAGGTCTGAGTTGAGAGCAACCACCACCCAAGAGGTCCCAGACAGCAGCGTGCCCACATCTCCAACATGCTCTTGTGGTTTTTTTGTTGCTTTTTTCCCTCCTTCTGTTGTTGCAGTAAGAGCATGACAGACACACAAGGTTTAGACACACCTAGGAAACCAAGTTTCCCTAGGAGCCAGTCCCAAGAGAGCTCAGAGACACCCTCCAGCATTCCTCCAGCTGCTTTACAGACACATTTTTTACAGGATCAAAGCCCAGGCTTCAAATCCAGATGTGCTCTTACCAGTTTTTGGAGGGTGAGTAGGTATGGATTTCATCAAAGAACCTCTCTGGCTGGTGCAGAGGGTAAGGGCTTGGCCGTGTCCACCCACCAAACAGCACAAGTAAATCCTTGTAGACCACCAGAGTGGCCCCAGCCTTGGGTGAGGGGTACGAACCTGGGCAGGGATAGAGAAGGGGAAGGTTAAGAAACGGTGCTCAAAGGCAGGCACTGAACTCTGTATGAGTGTTACTCCAGTGTGACAACACTCCACAACACTCCACCTTTAGGGGAAAAAAAAATAGAGAAGCAGAAAAGAAGGCAAAATTAGAGTCAGGAGCCTGGGAAGAAAACTACTGCCAATTTGTGTCATCGTAATTAGTAGGAGTCTGAAAGCACATCTCGTGGATGGCAAAACATCTGTCACTCACTGGCAGGAAATTGCTAGCTTTCCAATGTATCCCTTGAAATCATTGCTTTAGCACTCAGTAAAAGCAGTAATTACCTCCAAACAGCCAGTAACTTCTCCCCAAGGAAGGAGGGAGAACAAATACCAATTCTAACGCATCCGGCGTTGCTTGTGGCAGATCGTTTGGGGACCCACACACCAACCACCCCCCCCACTTTCTTCTTCTTTTTTTGGCAAATGGCAGGATTAAACCCTAAAGGTTTTGCTGAGTGAATGAACAGTCACTCCTTAAGCCTGGGGAACACAGTGCTCCTCAAAAAACTCGAGAGATGTTTTGTTTGGCTTGTTTGAGGTTCAGAAGGCTCCACAGGGGTCACAGACCTCCTGAGTAGGACTGCACGAGCAAGATGATGGTACCATCACAATATGCTGTGCTTGGAAGATGCTGTAGATCCCAACAGCTTTCCTGCAGCACAGCAAATCGTGGAGCTCACCTCTCAACCCACTGCTGTGTCACCACCCTGCCGATGGGCTGGGCGCTGAATCGCTTCCCAGGAACAGCGAACGCCTCTCCAGCCAGGGCTGACACATCTGAGCATCCTCCTTCCCACAACCCTCACCAGGGAAATTCCTCCAGCTCTGCAGTCACGCTTTCAAAATGATCCTAAGGCCATCCCCCTGTGTGCCTGGCTGTGGGAACCAGGGGCAGCTCAAGGACAAGGCTCACCCGTGGCCGCAGGAGCATCGGCACCCTCTCCGAAAAGGCCGATACACCACAACCCAACCTCTCTCCTCCACTGTCCTAACAGGGCTTTGAGAAACATTTTTAGCAGAACAGAGAGGACTATTTTTAAAGGAAACCAGAGCAGCTATTTAAAGATGCTGCAGCTTAGAAAAGCAAGTCGATCGTGATGGGTTCCAGGCAGCGGGGTGGTTACGAGCCCAGCCAAAAAGCAACCCCCTGGCCAGACGTGGAGGAGGTGGATGCAGGGTGCCCTGAGCCTTTCTCCAGGGACAAAACACATCCCTTGCTCCCAGGAATGTGGCTATGGGGGTAACAAAGTTACTCAGGAAAATTCTGGTGCTGGGGGCACATATATAGATCACCTGAGGTCTCCTTAAGGATGAGAGTGTCGGAAGAGGGTCACACTTGATCACTCCCTGTTCCCAAATTCCATAGTTTCGTGGCTGTGAGCAGCTTGATAATCCAAACCAGGAGGTTTCCAGGCTAAATATTTCCCTGGCAGAGCACAGAAGTGCTCTTCCAAGCTTGGTATTGCAAGCTTGATGACTAGAAATGTTTCTACCTGACCTGCAGAGAAGGGGCTGGCTGGGCTTCTCCATCAAGGATACCACAAGGCAACATGGGGTGAGAGGTGCTGGGTTATTTATAAACAAAAAGAGTTCACTGGAGTTGTCCTAGCTTGGAGAAACAGATGGGCACCTTGCTCAGAAAGGTCTGGGATGGCACAGAGCAAGAAAAGCTACCTCTGTGCTTCAACCCAAAGGTCAAGCCCAGCCTCAGACACCCAAGAGGTTCCCAAATGAGTCAACAAGATGCAAACAGCCCAGGGCAGAGGCTAGCCCTCGTTTTTCAGGAAGCTCTGTCTGTTATTGGACACTGCAGGGGTGTAAACGAGCGGAGTTTCAGTCTGCTACGCAGGGTAAAGCTCAGTTTTGCAAGTCAAGGAAGAGCTGGCCTCAAAGCCTCTTCCAAGATGCTTCCTGCAAGAGAGACGTAAAATAGCTGGTTATACCAGACAGGGCTTGAGCAATCCTGTGTGTGAGAGCAGAAACACGTGGGCAAAGAGAGGCTGAGGTCTGGGGAAAGAACACAGCTTATCTCTAAAGCAGGGGAGGGCTGCTGGGTGCTGCTGCCCCCATTCCCAGGAAGATGGGAAGCATCTGGAGGGAGGCAGAGCAAGGCCTGCCCTGCGCAGGGGCAAAGGGGGAGAGGCGACCTGCAGCCTTTGTGACTTCAGGTCTCAAGTATGCAGAGGAGCACAGGGACATCAAAGGGACAGGGCTCAGCTCCCTGGGGCCCCCCTAAGGACCTGCTCAAAGTCCAGGCTCTCCAGTGGCTGTGTGGAGCCGAGCCGGCGGCGTTTCAAAGGCTTGCAGGAACTGACTCCACACAGGAGGGCTTCTCCCTCTCTGGGATCACATCTGCAAAGGAACCTGCTCCTGTTCCTCACCAGGGACTGCAGTGCTGGCAGAAGAAGTTCGTTAGCCAACTGCACCGGCTTCCACCGCTCCCTGGGTCGGGGAAGCACTGAGAGGACTCTTCTGGCTGGGTTTCCAAGCTCCACGCCCTGCTAACACCATCCAGCCTGATATCAGATTATCTCTCCTCAGGGATAAAAATTCAAGCAAGGAGAGAGTGTGGCACAATTAACTACCCCTAAACATAGAAGGCAACGGTCTCCTTACAGCTGACGCTGTTTATTCAGTTGGGATGAGGAGCTAAAAGCTGGTCCCAGCTATTTCTTTTTCCAGTTGATGGATTTTCCTGGCTCCCAAAGCAGATACATACTTTTAATAAAAACCAACCCACAAACAAAGGTCTCCGGGTTCTGCGGATGTTTGGAAGAGAAATGCTGGCCTCTGATTGCTTCTGACATGAGCTCTGGATGTTATCTATTTAGGATCTGTCCTTATAAGCATTTTTTAAAGCCCATTTATTCAGCCCTCTAATGCAACCAGAGCAGCACACGCAGAGATCAGCAGCCACAAAAGAAAAGCCCGGCCATAAGGGCACGTGTAACATCAATTTCCAGACTGGCCTTTTACCTTTAGTAGGCATGAATCCAAAAAAAGGAATACCAAGCAGAGCTTAAAATAAACACAAAGTGAGGAAAAAGAAAGAAAATAAACCAAAAAAACCCCCCACAGTGCCTGATTTGGTGGGATGGCTTGGATGAAAGGATCCCTTCAGGTCAGTATTGTTTGGGGAAATAATTGTAAGAGAGATGTGCTGGAGCAGAGCCAAGGGTTTAAACTGTTTGGGGGGGAAGGTTAAGATCTAGAAAGAGTTTTGGGGGGGGTTATCAAAGGGATAAATTTGGGGGGGGGATTTTACTAAGGCAGATTTATGGTGATGGAGGAGATGACAGCTAGGTCTCGAGCCACCTCGGCTCTGGAGAGACAACTCTTCTTCCTACAACTCCAACGAGCCCCTCGCCATCATCACCAGCAGATTTGATTCACCCCAAACACCAGGATAAACACCACCAGGCCCACAGCCCCGTTTCCAATTTCAAAGCTGAGAAATAGAAGTCAAGCTCACCCAGCAGCCAGTGGATTTTAATGCACAAAGGAAGCCAAGCTCCCAAGGTTCAAAAGCTGCCCGCAATCTGCACACCAAAGGTGGAGGAAACCGTTCTGGCACCAGCAAACAAACAAATAAAAACCAAACAGGGGTGAGGTGATGGCCCTGCTCCCCTGTGACTCAAGCCACACTGGAAACACAGCAGCTCCCTGCCAAAACTGGCCTCTCCCTGCAAACAGATTCGTTTTTGTTCAACAAATTACATCCCATCACAGGGATGTGCTTGATTTGGCAGGTACCTTCTTGTAATTGTGAAGAAAAAAGGCAGAGGGAGATGCTGGACATTAGGTATGAAAAGCAAAGCTTGCTGGTGCTTCCTAAGTGGTTTGTACCTCTAGGAAGTTTCAGTATGACCCATCTGCAGAAGAACAAAGAGGTTCCCAGGGTTTCACCCCGAGGAGCTTGCCTTGCTGAGGGAGAGTCAAAAGGAAGCATTAAAAAGTCAATTCCTTTTCAGAAAGGGAAAAAAAAATTGACCCAGTTGTCAGAGCAGAAATGGGGCTTTTAAAAGCACTCTGCCTCTGAAAAGCCTTGTCTCAGACCTTCCCTTGTGGGAAGAGCTGGTTGTCTCCGTGCTGCTTTAAACCCTGTACCTCTCTGGGGAGCTGCCTGGGAAACTGAGAGCTTGTGCTCACCCCCACGGCTTGGCAGAGGGTGAAAGGTGCTGTGCTGCCTCCGACTGACCGGCACAGCCGGCCTGATGCTTCATCTGGATTTATTAGCCTGGCTTTCAGGCTGGCAGAGACTTAGAGATGCCAAATCACAGGGTCTCATCTGGAAACCTCATCCACCCCGGCAAGCGAAAGTCCATCCCAAGCTTGCATGACAGAGTGATATCCCCAAACCATTCCCCATTGATGGGAAAGGAAACCAGAGAATAAAAAACCCCTCTGCTTCCCAGGTGAGCTGGGATTTTTCCACACCAGCCTGGCCAAAATTATCCAAAAGATTTTCTTCCCCCCCCCCTCTTTGCCAGCAGCTTGTGAAGTTCCACAAAGGGAAGATGAAGGAAGCTGGGGAAGAGCAGTCCAGAGGTTGGAATACAGCATGACTGACACAAGACAAGCATCCTGGTTATCCCTGCATTAACAATGGGTTTGGGAGACACCAAAGGAGAGCTTCTACAAGAAAAGCTGGCACCTCCACAGCATGCTGCACACTGGTGCTTTCCATAAGTCAAGTTGCAACATTTAGGCCTCAGTGGCCAGCTGCCTCCAATCCAGCACCCCAAAATCACCTTTTTTATCCTTGAGACGTTCAAAACAGGGCACTGGGATTCCAAACATTTCCAAGAGCTGCTTTGATTGGATGTGCCTAACCCTTAAAGCTTTTAAAAGCCAGGAAAGTATCATTTTCCCTCACCAAAGCCACACATGATTTAGTGTTCCCTCAAATCTAGCTTTAAAAGAAAAAAACAAACCCAAAAAAAAAAAAAAGAGAGTAAATTCTTTGCCCAGAAGATGGGAATTCAGCTTTGCAGGAGTTTAAAGAAAAACCCAACAACATCCAATTTGCCCCTGCACTAGAGAAACTAAAACCTGCAGGCACAGGCATCTGCTGCCTGCAAAACACCTCTCAGGGAGCGCAGGAGATCTGCATGTCATGGCAGGGGGGTTATTTTGCAAGGTTGGGGGGGATGTAACCAAGGCACAGCAGCCTCCTGGATGTTTACACCCCAAAAAAGTCTCTGCTGTTCTCTCCTTGGAGAGTTTGCACCCTACAATGACACAGGCTCACGGTACAAGCCCAGTCAAACCCACGGCCTTGAACCAAAGGTCTGGTTTCTCATAATCTTTTCCAAAGCAGAGTCAGAAATCCCCCAGGCAGGGTAAGTCACCTCCAAGCTTTTGCAATGTCACAGTCATTATTTTACCCAGGAAGTTCTTACACATCACAACTCCTAGCCCAATAAAAGTCGTCAAAAAGGAGCAGCAGTGCCCTCTGAACCCCGTGCAACAGGATCATTGAGTCACTCTGTGCTAAGGCTTGGCAAAAATGTCCTAACACAGCAAGTTGAGCAAACAAGGAGGAGATAAGAGTGCCAGGACGCCCCAGGGTTTTGCGTTGTCCCCCCACCTTATCTCATAATAGCTCCAAAAAAGGATCACCGCAATTCAGGCGCCTCCATGCTGCAGGAGGGGTTTTATTGGGGTCCATCCCAAGTGGTTCTCACCTGCAGCATCACTCCCAGGATGCTGAGTATTAGTCTGGGCGAGGTCACCCCGAATTCCCCTTTGCAATCATCTCCCCTGGTTCTGGGAAATGCAGATTTGGCTCTGTGGTGGAAGGTGCTGCTGTTGCAAAAGCTGCTTTTCCCTTTGGGTGGGTGGACAGGCTGGAAAGATGGGCCCAGGGGAACCTAATGAGGTGCAACACTGCCAAGGGTCAGGGGCTGCACTGGGGCTGGAGGAATCCCAGCCATAGATACAGACTGGGAGAAGAGCTTCTTGAGAGCAGCCCTGCTGAGAAGGACTTGGGGATTGTGGTGGATGAGAAACTGAACATGAGCCAGCAGTGGCTCTGGAAGCTGGCAAGGCCAATGGGATCCTGGGCTCCATCAGCAGAGGGGTGGCAGCAGGGACAGGGAGGGGATTGTCCCTCTCTGCTCTGCCCTCCTGAGGCCCCAGCTGGAGTCCTGTGTCCAGAGCTGGGGCCCCAATACAAGAAAGATGTGGAACTGTTGGAGAGGGGTCAGAGGAGCCACGAGGATGCTCAGAGGGCTGGAGCAGCT
>VZTU01009245.1:15126-51469 GCA_013400835.1 Zapornia atra
TGGATGGGGCCCTGGGCAACCTTGTGTAGCTCCAGGCCTGGAGGTTGGTGGCCCTGCCTGTGGCAGGGGGGTTGGAGCTCTGTGATCCTTGGGGTCCCTTTCAACCCAGCCCATTCTATGATTCTATGAATCGAAATGCCAGGCAGAGATCCACCCCCCTTCTCCTTCAATACTCCATTTTCCACCCCCCCTTACGTGGTATCACACCCCTGCAGACTGTCAAGCGATTGGAGTAACAGTCTGACATCCTACACAAAGCAGCTCTGACGCTGATTAAAGAGCTCAACATGCTTGGAGAGAAGGGGTTGATCGCTCCCGGGACTTGTCTTCCCTCCAGGAGGCCAAGGGAGGGATGGAAATTGCTGTATCAGACTACCCAAGGCTGTAATAACCGACTAATTGTAGGGAAGGGACTGAGGTATGTGTGGGTTAGCGGAGGAGCTGGGTCTGGCTCTGCTGAGCTCGGCAGTTTTCAGCTGGAATCACGCTCCCGTTGCGTTCGCCGCGGCATGAGGGAGGCGGCGGAGGCACTGCAGACAGAGAACCCCAACGTGCCTGGTGTTTGGGGAAACGGCTGCTGTGTAATTTGCTGAGGTTACAGCTACCACAGGGCTGAAAAAAAACCCCTCAGCCATCCTTTAGTAAAGCATCCTGTGGGCAAGGAGAAAAGCCTGCTCGAGTAAGTCCCAACAAAGCTCGGCGTTGGGATGAGCGTGGCTCTGCTGGCCTCAAAATCCTCAGCTTAAAACCTGCCACCTACCTACTGAAAGCCCCAGTACAACACACAAAGGAATATTCAAGTCCAGCTCTTTTCTTTCCCCTTCCTCAATCCGGTAAGTCCAGCAGTTAATGCCAAGCTTGCTAAATATTTCATGTCAGGAATAGGTATTTCACCTTTTGGACTGCAGACAAGCATGAGCTTCTGCTTTGTCATCCCACATGCCTCACGGAGTTAAGGAGATTTTACAACGGATGCTTTTGTGAAAGGATAGAAAGATCAGGCTGTGAGCATCACATATGAGCTATGTGCTTTGAAAGCACAGCCTGCTGGCTAGGGAATATACCATAAAGTGGATATTGGGTCGTCATTCTTGAGTATTCTGTACATAATCATGGTGCACGGGGTCCTTACGGCAAAGGCACAGCAGCAGCAGCTTAGGGAAGGGAAAACCTGGAGCTGGGATGCCCTGGAAGGAGCACTTGCCGATAGGTGTCAGCACAGCCTGCCCGAAGCCTCCGAGCAGGACCTTTCCAGAGGCTCCTCAAAGCTCCATCCCAGCAAACAAGTTAGGGAGCTACGGGATAGCAGGAGTTTACTTTGCTGGTCCCAAAAATGGAGCTGCCCCTGAGAGCGAACGTACCTGCTGAGGAGGGAAGGCTTTGTGATCGATCTGAGAGGAGAGGGGATTAATTTGATATAAAATGATTGGGGAGGGCTGGTGGTCAGAGTAACCTCCAGCACACCTCAGTACCTCTCGCCAAGGGCAGTGCCCGGGGGTGACGGCAGGAGCAGGTTCAGGCTATCAGCTTCCTCTCTGGTGCAATGTATTAATCACCTCTGAGACAACACCAATGTAAACAACAAGTATGTGTGGCTGTGGCGCCCGTTCACATATTTTTAAGGCTTCTTTCCTGAAAAGGAAATAAACCAGCGAGGTTTCACAGATGCCTTGGCCGGTCTCACAGCTCCCCGACAGCTCACAAATACCTTGGCTCCAGTCAGCCCAGCTTGGATGTGTGGATAACTGCAAGGAATTAAATTCTCTGCAGGGCTGGGAAATCAAGTGTTGGGAAAGAGTCAGCCCCCCAAAAGGGAGGGAAGAAAAATCCTTCTAGAAAAACAACCCCCCGTGAAATCAACCCCAGTTTCTGCGTAGGGGAGCGCTGGTTTGAAGGATTACAGGGCTGTGCTTTGAGACTATTAGAGAGCACATGGTTCTGCAAGTGCTGCCTTTCTGAGGCAGAGGAAGGAGCGCTGCAGGGAAGAGATAGCTGCTTATCACTTCAACAGCAGGTGCTCAAAGTTTCACCCAAATCTCAGGTGTACGAGACATTCACGGTTCCCAGCTCACCAGGATGCTCAGCACCATCCAGACACAAGTATTTATTTGTCTATATAAGGATGCCCAAACCCCAGAACCTACTTTTTCAGGCTTCTTATTTACCAAGAAGGCTGCAAACAGCTTTCCCCAATTTTGGTACAGGATGCCTGTCAGCAGTATTCTCAGGTGGCCCCAGGTCACGTTTAAAATGAGCACATGCCATCCACAACACTGAAAAGCCATGTGCAGCAGCCAGCCCTCAAGAGCCAGCTGCTCCAGCCCTGCTCAAGGCTGCCTTTGTACCTCACAAACCAGGCTAAAAATTCTCTGTATCCATCCTGGATGTCAATAAAGGTGATAGTGGGAAAAATTCCTTCTCCTGGAACAGGAGAGAGAACCCACAATGTGTGTTGGCCTGCTGATGTAAAGCCATCTTTACCAAGTCTCAGCACCACTCTGACAGCTCATTAGATGCAAGACAGCACCACTGTCACCAGCCCCAAGTCCTGGACCCGTTCCCACCTCTGTATGTGGGTGGGTTGGCTTCTTCAAAGTGATTCCCACCTGCCTCCAGCACCACATTCCTGCAATGCCATGCCACTCCTGCAGTGCCATGCCACGCAAGGGCACAGCGGCGTTCCTGCAGACAAGTCGAGGCCTGCCAAACCAGCTTGGCCCCCCCACAAGCTGTAAGAGAGGAACAAAGTTACCTGCAGAGGTCATTAAGCCACCCTGTATCAGGAGCATTTGGAAATGCTACAGGAACCCAGCTTGGGCTCATTGATAAGGATGATTTAATGCTGACAGCGGCAAGGGGCAGGCTGCAGGCAGGCGCAGGGAGGAACAGAAGAGCCATGCAGTAAGGTGGCTTTTGGATGCAGCCCTCAAGGAGGCAGAGTTTTTGGGGTTTTTTTCATCCCTGGAGCAGTAATCCACATCCATTTCCCATCACACTGACCAGATGAAGATTTTAAGGGCTTTAGTTCTGCAGTGTTTCAACGACCATCCTGTCCAAGCAGGTGACTGGTTTTGTAGGGAGTAGAATCCTGGGTAGAAAACCCCCAAGAGCCATACAGAGCCCTGGGAAGAAGAGGGCAGCCTTCCAGCTTTTCCTGCCTGGATTGGGGAAGGCTTCTGCAGGATTGATCCCTGCAAACAGCAGATCTCACATCCAATTTGTGTGTGTTCCCTATCTCTGTGCTCCTGGCACAATTCCATGTGATGCTGCTGGGACTTAGAAGACAAGGGATCCAGATGACAAAAAGCTTTCAGAGGTTAAACAGAAACAACAAGAGAGGCCACAAGAAGGGAGCAGGACAGGGCCTGGCAAATCAAAGGCAGGGCAGATGTTACCCTAAACCCACTCAGATCAGGCACCTAATAATATTTAATAACAAATTTCATTAGAGACACTTTTTGAAACCACCCAAGCGAAGACAGAAACAAATTAGCATCCTGTCTGCCTCACACAGACCAACTGAGGGACCAAAAGGCACCAAGAAGCACTTGAGCTCTGCAAAGCCACAGCCCAGAGCCTGCCAAACAAGCTCCCAGCTCGCTCTCTGGAAGGGCCCACACGAAGTTTCAACCCTAAATTCAAGGATGGTGCTTCCTTTGGAGAGCAAGGTGTAGCTCACCGTTCCCAAACACAAACCCAGCTGCCAGCACACTCCCTGCCAAGGTCAGGTTTTGCAAGAGAAATTGTTTTAAGGTTTGCACAGACACAGTTCTCACCTGAGAGCAACAGGTAACTGCCTGGTGTAGCTGCAACAGGACGACTCTGATGCACCCTGCAGTGTTTCTGGATGTACCACCAGCTAGAATTCTCTAGTTACCCAGCTGCTGCTTTAAAAGATGCACTTGGCTTTTTATTTCCACACTGCAGCTTAAGATTTTAGAAAAGCCAAGGCCTTCAGTGCTCCTCATCACTCCCAGCCTGAAGAGAAAACCAGGCTAGAGGATATATATGGCTATCAAAGGCTACTACCACTTTGCTCCTAGTTGTTGATCTTGTAAAGCCCAAAGCTGGGGGGAAAACTCAATCTATTTAGTTGGAGAAAGTAATTCCAAGCAACCTGTGCTGTGACAGCATCCAGCCTAAAGGATGAAGCCCAGAATTGTCTGGGTTTGTTTCACAAGGGCAGAGATGTGTGTGATGACGAAGGGCAGCAGTGTGATGAGCAAGGTCCAGTCAGGCAGCACTCACCAGAATGAAAGGCAGAGTTTCTTCACTCCTGCCTTGAGGGCTCAAAGAGGCTTTGACTGCAGTGGGAAAATCAGGAAGTTTTAGCTCTGTGAAAGCAGAAATACACCCTACTGCCACTGAACTCAAAGGACAACAGGGAAGAAACAAAGCAGATCAGGAAAAGAGTTGAAGAAACCCTTTCCTCTCTTCCAGGCTGCATTCCACACCGTGACAGCAGAAAGAAGCTGTACCTACTGCAAAGGTTTTCCATCCATTTCACTAACCTGCTCTACTTTGAGGTATCAGACACCCTCAGTCAGGAGCTGCCATCATAATTAGAGACATTTTTCCAAGCTGGGGATCTGCTTCTTGCTCCTTTTGATTGCCAGGAGGCCAGCAGCCACCACGTGGCTTCAGTGTGCTCAAGGTGATCCCAAGTTTTTAATAAAAAGTTAGGCACACCTTCAATTAAAAAGGGCTGTTCAGCTCCAGAAACATGGGTGCACAAAGACCATTTTGCAGCTCTCCCCCTCTAAAGGGTTCTAAGTGGAAACCAGTTGGGCTGAATTCACAAAGTTGGTTTTAAAAACCTGGTTTCCTTCCTTGCATACGTGGTGGTTTTGCTAAGAAACATCTTGCAAGCTCTGTTCTGGTGTCTCAGGGATTGGCAGCAGTCCACAGAACAAGAAATACTGTTCTAGAGAGGCTACTGGTGTGTTCAGGGCAGGATTATGTGGGGTTTGGGTTTTGATTTCCAAAGCAGGGATGTGCCTTAGATCGCTGGCTGTGTTGCTGCAATGGGAGCCAGCCTGCAGCAGGAACAGAGGAACTGCAGCAGGTCTCAGGAACAAGGGTCAGCTCTTACAACCACCCAGAGAAGATGCAAAACACAACCACAGATTGAACAGCCTGCACCATCTCAGGAGAGCTTTGCTTTTAAATCCAGAAGGTTTCCACAACTGTTTACTCTTTAGAAACCCCACTGATCCCTTGGACTGCCCTTTAAAGTTATTTACACTGTGCACAGAGGCATCATGCTGATTTGGGGGAGCAAAGGGCAAGGATGCCTGCCTGTCTCTGCTGCATGTCCCTTCCTGGGGAAGCCCAGTCCTTCGCTGGGCCTCAGGACTCCTTTCAGCTCCACAAAGCTCCCTTCATCGAGGAAGCCCTGAAAGAAGCAGCTCACTCCAGATCAGGACCAGCCTTCCAAAACTTCACCAACCATTCTGAACACTTGCCATTGTTTTCTAGGAGATGATGATATCTTTGCTCAGGGCAAGGTTTTCACACAGCTTCATCCAGGGCAAACTGCTCCCATGACTAACGGGCAGGGTTTTTATTCCAGCCAAGAGAGCCTCCCACCACTCAGGGACCACATCTGACACAACTACCTGGGGCAGGTGACAGCAGAGTCTCTCCTACCTCCTTTGGACTGCTAGTTTTGTTGACACAACAGCATCAAAGGCACCTTCCCCTCAGTTCACAAGGGGAAACTCGATCCTCAAACCCCAGTAGCTCCCACTCAAAGCGAGGAGGAGACCTGGGGGGGNGGGGGGGGAAGAACATTGCTGAGAGAAACAGATGTGGGAGAGGTTTTTTTGCACACTTACTGCATGATGTTAAGGCTACTGGGAATGTTTGAAGTGCAAACATCAGGCTGATGGTGCCTACTCATTTTCAGGCTAAAGCAGTACATTACAGGGAGGATCTGCTGCTCCAATGTGGCTGCATCAATGCTGTGAACACAGCTGAAGAGGATCAGAGCATCTAATGAATGAGTTTTTCATCCAAGCCTGTTTTTATCCTGAAGTTTTGAAAAAGAGATGAGAAGCTTTCCCACCTCCCCAGCAAAAACTACTTCAGCATTGCTACAGGGAGACAAAACCACTGTGAAACAGGCCCTGGAGAGCTTCACTCCCCCAACAGAAGGGTGGACACAGGGCCAGCCGCTCAGGCTGCAAACAGGAAGAGCAGAGCTGTGAGTCTCCTGACCTCCTCTGCCATCAGAGCAGGGTATCACAGCCTGGCAGTGGGAAAGCACAGCACTGCTAGGTGAGGACTGGGTCTTCCCAGCTCTCTCGCCTTCCCAGGCAGGCACAGGGAACTCTGTAGCATGCTGGGAGATGGGCTCACGCTTGGCTGAGGATGATACAGCAGAGACAACAAGGAGGCTGCACAGATCCCACAGGATTTCAGCATTCCTCTCCCTGCAAAGACCTGGCCTTTCTATTGGCATTCCTGACTTTGTAAGTGCAGTTACAGGCCTGTCCCATAAGCCCCTGGAAACATGGGGCAAAGCTGCCAGCATTTTTCTCTCTGATTTTTTCTTTTAAAAAGGTATTTCCCAGCTTTGTGCAGGGCTCTGACAGGCTGAGGCTGAGTGCAGGAGTCCAGAGGAACAGACCCTAACAAACACAGGAAGGGATAAAGTCCAGAGACACACAGGCAGCCAGAAGGGTAACTGCCTGAGGAGCAGCAAGTCGTTCTGCCTACTAATTACCTGCTGCAGCCCAAAGATGACACAGACAGGAGATGCAGAGGAAAGTAAAAAGCCAAAGCTCTGGCTACAGGAATGCCTGCAGCTCCTGTGATGCCCACTGCATCAAATCCTGGGAGTCTCTGTTTTGAATGGGTTTGGGTTTCTTTCCTGGCTCTTCTCAATAGCTCATGTCTAGGGATTTCACCAGAGGACTGTTGCCACCGAAGTCATCCTGCCTGCACCCTTGCTGCAAGAGCAGCATGCTGTAGCTTGAGTTAGAGGAGCCCAGACTAACACCTGCCTCTAGCTGAATAAACATGACTCCAGTACAAACCACCTCCAGCTCTCCATCAGCTTCTCTTCTGTGCAGATAGGCTAAAAGTCAAAGAAGTGCCCAGATTGAATTATGCAAATAAAGGCAAAGAAAAGCAGCCCTGACACAGGGAGAAAGGCATCTGCCTCTCAAGGACCACCTACCCTGGGATAACTGCGAGCTTCCCACGTAAACACAGGCCATTAATTAGCACTCTCCTCCTGCTCCTGTACGTGGGAGCGAAGGAGGTGGGAAGTTGCTCCAAAGTGGCCAAAAAGGCTGGAGGGTGAAGAGTTGAGAGGCATTCCTGTTCGGCTCTGAAAACAGAGAGCCTGCTGCCTTGCACCCTCCTTTGTAGAGCATTAACCCCAGCAGTGAAAAGCACTACATAAAAGCTCAGCATTATCTCTCTCTTGTTCAACTCCAGCCTAATAAAGCCAAAAGGAGATGCCATTGTTTTAGATCTAAGCAAAAAAAATACTTTGAAACCTCAAAAATTAGGGTTTTTTGAAGCAATTATCTCCCTCCTCCCTCTCTGAGACTAAAAGAAACACAGGCTAATTATTTCTTTGAAGGCTAGCTATTTACTCCTAGATGAAGTGCAGCAGCTCAGGCTGGAGATGAATTATCCAGCTCTGATGTCATCTAATGCCTGCAAGTAAGAAAGCCCAAATGAAAACAAACAACAACAACAAAGGGTGTTTTCTCCTGGAAAAGCCCTTCAGAGAGGGAAAAGGGATGAAGTTGTTTCAGCACACCTGAGCTGTGTCCACAGCATTTAGCACGGCCCTGGCACCATGCTCCAGGTTCCCTTTAGGTAGTCCTGCAGGGTCTCATGCCTGTGCTTCATGAGGACATGAGTAGAGTGTGATCAAACCTCTCCAAGCAAAAACCAGCTTTATGGAAAAGCCATCCCAGGGAGGGGGTTGAGTCACCTTCCCTGGATGTGTTTAAAAAAAGGGTAGATGAGGTGCTCAGGGATCTGGTTTAGCACAGGACAGGAACAGTTGGACTTGATGAACTTAAAGGGCTTTTCCAACCTAGTGATTCTGTGATTCTAGAGCAAGGGTTCTATAGAGTCCATAGAACCAGGCGTGGGAACTTCTCCTCAACCTCCACAAACAATTAGCCTGCACACACATTGAGCATTAATCAATCTTTTTAGAACAAATCCCTCCTGCCTTCCTTACACCTGACTCCTGGCTTCCAAAGCACTCTGCTTTTGCCCCCTCCAGTCACTAATCTTTCCCAGGCAGCGGGTGCCAACCCTCTGGTTAAAGGCATTGAAATATAAAAATAATAACATATATCTAAAAAAGCAGCTATG
Source organism: Zapornia atra (assembly GCA_013400835.1). NCBI lineage: Eukaryota > Metazoa > Chordata > Aves > Gruiformes > Rallidae > Zapornia > Zapornia atra. The sequence continues at coordinate 23,473 of VZTU01009245.1, forward strand.
TGTAAGAAACCAGCACCAGCACAAGCTTGGGGTGACTCATCTCCTCTGAAGACAGAGGAACAAGAGCGCTCTCTGTTCGGTGAGCCTGCCTGGAGTTTCAGTTGCGATCCCATCTCGCTCATGACAGCATGCAGAAATACCTCCTCAGGGGATCTTCCCATGGGACTTAACTCTGACACATATTCCCACAGGACTCGTTCTTTTTCAGAAGTGTTCTTCTGTTGGTAAGGCAGTGGGAATTTGACTTGGTGAAATACCAAGAGAGTGACTGTGAGCAGAGCTGGGTGCTGGGCTCCTGAACGCCGCTGCGAGTCGTGCCCTGCATTCAGTCGGACGGAAGGACTCGCTGGGCTGCAAGAATAGATGTCCTGGGTCAGAGCAGAGGGCTGTGTCGCCTGGTATCCTGTTTATGCTACTCATAATTATACTCCTCTCCACCCCTGAACAGAGGGAGAGGGCTATGGCAGGGAAGGATCATAGAATCACAGAATCACAGGGGGTGTAAGGAACTTCAGGAGCTCATGGGGTCCACCCCCCCTGCCAAAGCAGCTCCCCAGCTCATATTGCACAGATAGGCATCCAGACAGGGCTGGAATATCTCCAGAGAAGGAGACTCCACCCCCCCTGGGCAGCCTGTCCCAGGGCTCCCTCACCCTCACTGGGGAAAAGTTCTTCCCCATGTTGGTGCAGAACTTCCTATGCTGTAACATTGCATCCTGCATGCAGGCCCTTTGCAGCAGCAGGCTCCAACCTGGATACCTGCCTGCCTGTATTTAAAGCCAATTCCCTGCCAAAAATGATCCACATTCCCCTGGCATTTGTCTCCAAGTCCCTGAATCCCACTGCCCCTTGTCCTGTCTCCACAGAGCCCTGAAAAGGATGAAGAGCAAGAGCCTGTTTCCACATAGGTGTAGGCTGCTGTTTGTTTTCTTTCTCCATTTTAAATCCATGACTGCTTCATGCTCACCTGAAGGCATTGCACAGTGGATGCACAGACACAAAAAGGCAAAGTATTAAGAGTTGTGCAGACTCCTAACAAGCAAGCAGCCATCAAGCACTGAGTCACACGTTACCATTTCAAAGCAACGCTCAAACAATTCCCAGATAACACCAGGACACAAAACCATCTGGATTTTGGAGGACTTTGTATAAGAAAAATAGTGTCAGACAAGAAAATACGACTTTAAACAAGAAGCAGGGGCAGAGGGAGCCTGCACCAGCGCAGACAAGTCAACAAGGAGCACTTGGTGGATGCTGAGCTCCTTTTCCTCCTCCTCCTCCTCATTAAACATGAAATTTTTGCTGAAATAACTGGCTTAATACAGCCTACCCCCTGGCCCCAAGAGCTTCCCTCAATTCTTCTGCTTTTGTCCAAGTTATTTTAGTCAGATTCAGAAATACAAGTGCACCCTGAGTGACATTTTGTGCACAAAACCCAGTGTGGGAAATCATTTGTGGCATTTTCCTGCCCTGCTCAGAGCGTGGGGACTGGAGGAATGTACCTGGTTTCCCACGCTCTCCTGCCTGCTGGAGGTAGCCCGCACGGGCATGTCTCCTCCACTCCTCAAAATACCTGAAATGGCAGCTACTGGAGTTATTAAAAACCAGAATAAAATCTGAGTTCTGGGACAACTGGTATCAATACAAGCTCTTAGGACTGAGGTAAGGCATTGCTTCACCCTGCACTGCACAAACCAGCCCTGAGCAGCTTCTTCAGACAAAGAGAAAACACATCACAGTGCCATGACCACCACAAAAAAAAGATAGAACCTGAAATCCATGAGGAAACGTAGGAAAACAGAGAATCAGACCAGGCAGCCCTGGGGATGAGGCAAGATTTGATAAATTGGAAGGAGAGGGGAGGTTTGTACATCTGTTGCCTCTCACCTGATGCCAGGGGCCGGATCCACTCCTTGCTGTTCAGGTCAAGTCTCCAGAGGTCGTTGAAGGCAGCGTTACAACTGCTCTGTGTGCAGCCACCAAACACGTACATCGACTGGTTAGCATCATAGTAACATGCACCTAGGGGAACAGCAAACACCCAGATTAGCCAATTCTCTGCCCTTTGTGGTTTTGGGTGGAAAATAAGATCATCACTTGTATTTCCCTGGCTTGGAGAGGGGAGGGAGAAAAGCAGACAGGCTGCTCCGACTCCCAACAAAACCATCGGCCAGCTTAGGGGTATCCCTGACCAGTGCAAACCTCCAGTAAGAATCTTCCAAGGAGATTATCTCCTCAAGCAGAGCTGCTCCTGAAAGTGCAAAGCGAGCTGCCTTAGAAGCCTGCAGTTAATTAGATTAACTATGATTAACACATTCAGCACACTTACCTTCCCTAAGCTAGTTCGCGTGGTTTATAGGGCTGCCAAATCTCACTAAGAAGCTGCCCTGTGTACCCAGACCTGGTTGCTTGCTCTCTTTTTCCCAAGCTGACAGCATTTCACCTTATCTCCTCATAGAAAAGCATCACTGAAGCATTTCCCTTGCTCCTTATGGGAAGGGATTAGGCAGTGAGATGTGGAGCAGGGAGGGAACATGATGCTTGACAACCTCTCAGAGATACCCAGGGAAATAAAGAGCTTTTGGCCTGAAACCAAACTCCAGAGCAAAAACCCAAACTGAAACTCATGTCTACCTTGGACAGTTTGTCCCCTGTGGCACCCAGGCACCTCTAGCAAACTGTAAATTAAACATAGAGCAGACAGGACTTGCTCAGCTTATCTGCTGTGGAAGAACAAGGAGGATTCAAGTGTATAATGGAAGTTCAACCCCTACGATTACGAAGTTCAACCCCTACAATGTTGTGGCTCTGCCCCAGCCAGGAGCTGAGCACCATGCAGCTGCTTGCTCTGGGGTAGGGGGAAAGGAGAAGGGGAAAAGGAAAAAAAACCCAAGGCAAACCTCATGGGTTGGGATAAGGACAGGTTACTGGGACAGTAAAGAGAGAAATAACAGTAATCCCAACTCCCCAACACCATTACACTGGCTGCTGGAAAGAAAATTGACTCTCTCCTAGGCAAAACTGGGGCACCCCATTTCTCATTTCCCTCCCCAAACATAACAAGGCCTGCTGACTCTGGATGATGACCCCTCCTCTTCACACCCTTGAGATCTTTGCAGGGTAGCAGCACCCCTTCCAGGTCCTGCCTAACATGAGAGGCAGGGGGAGAGCCCGACAGCGACAGGCAGCAGCTGTAACAGACCTATTTGCATTGTCTCTCAAGTTGGCAAGTGGGGAAGGCACCTCCAGCGCCTGCTCCAGGGGAGGGGGCAGCAGGTTCTCCTGCACCCACACCCTCCATGGGCTGGGTGCTGTCTGCTCTTCAGCACACTTGAAATTCATGTCTGAAGAGTTCAGTTCTTGGGCTCTCTGTGGAATGTTTCCCCTCCTTCCTCCAGAGCACTAACAGAAAAACCCAAAGCTGTGTGGTGGGACTGGCAGGGGACAGGCTGAAGCCTTGAGCTGTTTGTTGGGGTGTTGCTCTGTTAGTTCCTGCATCTCCCAGGACATATCTAGTGGTCTCCAGATCTCAAGAATTCAGCATCACACACAGATGGTCCCAAAACATTAAATCCTGCATGCAGGCCCTTTGCAGCAGCAGGCTCCAACCTGGATACCTACCTGCCTATATTTAAAGCCAATTCCCTTCCAAAAATGATCCACATTCCCCTGGCATTTTTCTCTTAAGTCCCTGAATCCCACTCAGAACCAAGGCATCTCTCTCTGAAACCCAACTTCATATACAAGCATCCTCAAAAAAAATAAAAGAGTCATAAAAATCTAATGTATACAGAATAGCCAACCCTGTCCTGGGCTGCACCCCCAGCAGTGGGACCTGCAGGAAGGCAGCTGGAGAGGGGTTGGGAGGCAGAAATCCTTCCCAGGGAGTGGGGGGAGGCCCTGGCACAGGGTGCCTGAAGAAGCTGGGGCTGCCCTTGGATCCCTGCTAGGGTTCAAGGCCAGGTTGGATGGGGCTTTGGGCACCCTGGGCTGGGGAGGTTGTCCCTGCCCATGGCAGGGGGGCACTATAGGGGCTCTGAGGGCCCTGCCCACCCAAACCTTTCTACAATTCCAATATCAACCCTCCCAACCTGAGCAAGGCCCAGGGCAGCATCTGGCCTGGGGGCTGAGACAGAGGGTGATAAAAAGCCCCAGTGTTTATTCCATGCTGCAGTAGAAGCAGGGGGACATGCACAGCAGGGCTGTGAGCTGTGCTGTTCCTTCCCTCTCTCTCTCCATCACGTGCTGCACACAGCTGCTCACTGGTTAAAATGCTTGGTTTAGAAGAGCTGACCTGACAGGACCCAGGGCTGCTCCAGAGCTCACACCAACATGAAAGCTTTTCTCTCTTAAACAGCAGCAAGAAGGGAAAAAAAACCAACCCTAAAGACCCAGAAAAAGGAGCACTGGGAGCCAAGGGCTGATAACCCACTTCTGGTAGGAAGAGAAAATGATTCAGACCAAATCCCCAGGAGAAGCTGCCCCTGCTTCCAGCCTCACTCTAGAGCAGCACAAGCACATCCCTTGTTCTGGCCCTAAATATGTCAGGCTGGAGGTGTGTGTTTCCAGTGTGAAAGAGCTCTTTCACCACAGCCCACCCCTGCGCACCCCAGCGATACCCATCTCCCCCTGAAGACAATGCCAGGGCTCAGCAGGGGACACCATGATGCCTGGTGGCCTTTGCTGAGTGTCCCACTGTCTGGGCCGGGCTCCTCACACAGATCCTGCCTTGAACAGCCAGTGGCCTCGTGCCCCTGGCTTTCAGTGAGCAGTGCAGGGTGCTTTGCTGAGTGCACAGAGGGAGAGGGGGGAGGCAGGGGATGTGCTGGTAGGGTGAGACCCACTGGCTCTCCCTCACGTGTATCCACACGAGGTCCTTGCACACAACTGACCTGTCTTCATAGAATCACAGCCTGGGCTGGGTTGGGAGGGACCCCAAGTGTCACAGAGCTCCACCCCCCCTGCCACAGGCAGGGTCACCAACCTCCAGGCCTGGAGATACACAAGGTTGCCCAGGCCCCCATCCAACCTGGCCTTGAACCCCCCCAGGGATGGGGCACCAACCCCCTCTCTGGGCAGCCTGTTCCAACCCCTCACCACTCTCTCTGCAAAGAATTTCCCCCTAATATCTAATCTAACCCTTCCCTCCTCCAGCTTCACTCCATCCCCCTTGTCCTGCCAGTCTCTGCCCTTAAACAAGCTGATTCCCCTCCTGTTCCTCTGCTCCCTTCAGGGACTGGCAGGCTGCAGTGAGGTCCCCCCACAGCCTTCTCTTCTCCAGGCTGAACCAGCCCAGCTCCCCCAGCCTCTCTTCATCTCCACCCACATCTGGCCAAACTACCATAAACACACTCCTGCACGGCACAAGCTTCAGAGCTGTGTCTGAGATGGAGAATATAGAGATACTGGGGTAGCAGATTTACCCAGGATGGGGTAGAGGAAGAAATAATGATCAAGAGCATGTTTACAGCTTTACCTACACCTTAAGATTCAACCCTTCGGGCAGGGTAAGGCCCTGTAGGGGTCTTGTAGGCTTGTAGGCTGCAATGTCACCTCTGCCTGGGAAGGCACCAGCCAGCTCTTCACACCCTAAGGAAAGTGCAATTAAATCCTGACACAAAGTAATGCCAAGGTTCCTTTACTTAATCTTTCTGGAAAGTTCTAGTTTCCTGAAAAATCTAATTGCTACCTAAAGCATGACAGGTCAGGAGCCTCTCACCTCCTCCCCACACCAAACCCTTGGCAAGCACAGCTTTCACACACCAGCACAGCTCATTTATTATTTTTGAGGGGAGGTGGCAACATTCTTCTCCTCTATTTGGATTTAAAAACCAGGCCAGCCAGCCAGGCACCATGACGTCCCCATGGCATGTATTTTAATCCTAGACTAAAATAATTGAAACTCTGCTTTCCTGGTTCTCCTTAGCAAGCCCTCTACAGCTTCTGAAGCAGAGGAGGATAGATCACTTTAGAGGGGAAAAAATTACTAAAAGAAAGCTCAATTGAAAGCTCTGGTTTCTACCAGCCTTGTGAAAAGTGCAGAGCAAATAAGGGCAGGAAGGTGTGAGGCCCTAGTGCCTTTAGTCCTTTTTTTTTTTGGGTTGAAAACAAGCATCTGGAGATCACTGGATAGATTTTTAGGTGTTGTGGGTTGTTTTTTTTAAAAACTTAAGTCCTGGTGAAATTCAGTGTGTCCCAGAGTTTTGCAGAGATGGGGTATTTTTGTCACTGGAAATGAAGAGAATAAGCATTTCTGATGTTTGAAGACACCAATACCCAAACTGGCAGAGGCAGCTCGTTTTGAATGTGTTCCTGTTCCCTCCTCTGTGCTGCATAACAAAGCATCAGAGACTTTCACCCAGAGCATAAGATAACCCAAAGACCAACTGGGAAAGAAACCCCAACTGCAAAGCCCATGCCCTCTGCAATAATTAAAGGGCACTGACTTTTTAAACTTCAAGTGCATCAAATAAAGCAACTTATCCAAGTTCAAAGGTCGTATTCTCCATCAGAGAGAGGGGAAAGAGCCAGCTTGGCTATTGAAATCCCATCATGACCCAGTCCTTGGGTGAATGCAGCATGGCAGCTCAGTGGCTAAAGGTTGAAGGCTCTTGGTGTCGGTGTTCCCAGCAGCGCCCTGCCAAGTCAATGCTGCAAGCCTCGTACCTTGAGCTGCTGGCACAGCTCCCTCCAGCACGGGGCTGGGTTTTGGAGGTAACCTATCTGCTCCCAATTGTGAGAGAGCTGGCAGGATGGTGGTGCCAAGAAGGGAGGGCTGCAGATGAAAGCGCCCGGTCCCTCTGGCTGGCACTGGTGTTTATACACCGACTGCGCCGCAAGTTGCGGCACGATAAGAACGCTCCAGATCTCAGAAAGCTCAGCAACTGCCTCTGAGTCTGTGGTGAGGGGGGAAAAAAAATCCCACAACTGTCTCCTTATTCTCTAGAACATTCTTTTTCTGCTCCTTGTGGTGCAGGGACTAAGTGCTGGCAGAAGGCAGTGACGTCCTGAGCAAAGCAGGAAGAGCCGAGCATGCCCATCCTGTAAAACAAACAACATTCCAGCTTTTCCCTCCCCCAGGAAAGCCACAAAATTGGTTTAATTAGTCATCCCCTTGGTGCCATGCTTCCCCAGACTGCATGGAAAAAATTAAATAAATAAATCACTATGTCAAATGAGTCACTCTGCCATCAAAGGATCAATATTTCTGGCCCAACGGTCGGCATTCCTCCGCTGCTCCTGACAGCGCGTGCTGATTGTGGGCAGTTATTTAACCACATGAGTCATGGCCTTGCTATGATACTTGTAAAGTTCCTGCTTTAGGGTTATAAAAGAATTAGATGACTCCTGCAAAACATTGTACCTGGGGTTCAGCTCAAAAAAACCCCCAAAACAACTCCAAACTTTGCACAAAGGATTTCCTCCTGTGCATTTGTATTAAAAAAAATAGCATCATTCAGAGAATCCCAGATTGGGCTGGGTTGGAAGGCACCCCAAGGGTCACAGAGCTCCAACCCCCCTGCCACAGGCAGGGTCACCAACCTCCAGGCCTGGAGATACACAAGGTTGCCCAGGGCCCCATCCAACCTGGCCTTGAACACCCCCAGGGATGGGGCACCCACCCCCTCTCTGGGCAGCCCGTTCCAGCCCCTCACCACTCTCTCTGGAAAGAACTTCCCCCTAATCTCTCCTCTCACCCTTCCCTCCTCCAGCGTCACTCCATCCCCCTTGTCCTGCCAGTCTCTGCCCTTTAACAAGCTGATTCCCCTCCTGTTTCTCTGCTCCCTTCAGGGACTGGCAGGCTGCAGTGAGGTCCCCCCGCAGCCTTCTCTTCTCCAGGCTGACCCAGCCCAGCTCCCTCAGCCTCTCTTTGTAGGGCAGCTGCTCCAGCCCTCTGAGCATCCTCGTGGCTCCTCTGACCCCTCTCCAACAGTCCCACATCTTCCTTGCGTTGGGGCCCCAGCTCTGGACACAGGACTCCAGATGGGGCCTCAGGAGGGCAGAGAGGGACAATCCCCTCCCTGTCCCTGCTGCCACCCCTGATCATTGATACCCTACGATGTTCTGCAGCTTTAATCAAACCCTTCAGCAACCCTGCAGCTCATCCCTAAAGCCTGTTATCAGTTGCTGTATGATCAAAGGCCTCGCCAAGCGCTCCCTCCCCACGAGGGAGCGGTCACTCCTATTACTTATTCCTTATCAAACAGTTTTTCCTATTCCTCCCTTCAAAATTGATAGGAGACACAGTGACCCCTATTTAAAATTCTCTCACTCTGCCCAAGCACCTCTGGGATATTTCTAATAAATCCTGGAAGAGAGAAAGCCCTACCCCCAGCTTCTTTGATGCCAGCTACCGGCGCCTGTTAACTTCAAACAGCTCATGCCTGGGAGATGACGTCTTCCCACAAAACCTGGCAGATCACTCACCCCTTAAAAAAACAAAAGGGGGGGTTGTGAATCCTCCCTCCCTCCCCCCCCTCCCTTCCCAAACCTGTTCTTACTTCACCTTGGCTCACTGCACCTTAGGGGTTTTATTTTAGGCCCTAAGTTTAGAGATCCAGTTGGAATTTTTTGCTTTGAATGATTTGTAGCTTCAGTTTAATAGTGGAATCCACCCACAAACATGCCATGGCTTTGTTGCAGGGAAAACAGATCTGGAGAACTGCTTTAAAATGAAAAATCAGTTTAAGTCAGTAAATGAGTTCATCCAGATGAGCTTTCTGTGATAAAATGCCTTATTAATAACGCTTCTGGAGCGATGGAGGGCTGAGCAGAGCCAGGCCCCTGTCAAATAGCAAGGCTAATACAGATTACATGCTCTGAGGGCAGTGGCTTTAGTAAGACTACTCATTTTGGATCAGTATTAACAGCAGCACGCTCAGAGAAAGCCCCTGTTGGGCAGCAGAATACATTAAAAAGAACCCACTGCAGTCTTTGGTGCATTATTTGGGCCTCTTTCAGGTTATTTCTAGCTAGCCTCAAAGCCCACCACTTGCAAAAAGGCTGCAAAAATTGAGGGGAAAAGACATACAAATCTGCAAGTCATCAGTAAAGTAATAAGACAGGCTCATGGCTCTCTCTTTAAGCAGCTTTTTCATGCTTTAGGAGGTCAAGAAAATCTTTGAAGAGCACAATGACTTCATCAGAGCTTCCTGCAACGTCTCCTGGACTTGTCTTGGCAGGAGAAATCGGTTCCTTCATAAATTATTACTTGGGGAATATGAAAATTTGATGCCTGTTTGCTCTTGGAATCACAGGGCTTACACTGTGTTTATTTACCTTTAGAAAAAAACCCAACAAACCCAAAATTTGCTGCCCAGGAAGAAGCACCTCCCAGGGGGCTCAGACCCAGAGACAAAGCCACAAGGACGGAATTTTTGTCATATTTGACTAGGTTGCCTGGCAGAGCAGGCTGAGGCAGCTCAACTGTATGAACAAGTTTTATTTGAGTATTTTTTTCCCCTCAAGGGAAACATTTGAGTTATTTTCTGTTCCATTCCAGAAACTTGGAAGCAGGGCAAATATTCAGCCATACGTTAAGCGGCGCCGTCAACCGAATCGCTTAGTCCTACTGGCAAACACACCTGCCTCAACCTTCTCATGTGGCAGCTCTGGGGTTTTATTCTGAAGTGAGCCACACTCAGCCTCTTCCAAATGGTTTTACTCACAGATGAGGATGATCTGCTGTAAAAAGTGGCCAGTGTACATCCCTGAGCACTGTGGGTATGCAAACTCATTGGCTTTGATGCTAATGACTTGAGTCATCGGCCAGGAAAGCCAATGGCATCCTGGCTTGTATCAGAAATAGTGTGGCCAGTAGGTCTGGGGAGGGGATTGTGCCCCTGTGCTGGGCACTGGTGAGGCTGCACATTGAGTGCTGGGTCCACTTCTGGGCTCCTCACCAGAAGAAGGACATTGAGGTCCTGGAGCGTGTCCAGAGAAGGGCAACCAGGCTGGGGAAGGGGCTGGAGGGCAAATCCTCTGAGGAGCAGCTGAGGGAGCTGGGGGTGTTCAGTCTGGAGAAGAGGAGGCTGAGGGGAGACCTTCTCCCCACCTCCCCTGCCCTGCCAGGAGGGTGCAGAGAGGTGGGCGATGGCCTCTTCAGCCAGGGGACAGGAGATGGGACAAGGGGCAATGGGCTCAAGCTGGGCCAGGGCAGGGTCAGCTCAGATGGGAGGGAAAAGTTCTTCCCTGAAAGAGTTGTGGGGCTGTGGCACAGGCTGCCCAGGGAGGGGCTGAGTCACCTTCCCTGGGTGTGTTTAAAAAAGGGTAGATGAGGTGCTCAGGGATATGGTTTAGCACAGGACAGGAACAGTTGGACTTGATGATCATAAAAAGGTCTTTTCCAACCTTGTGATTCTGAGTTCTGAGCCCAGTGGCTGAGTGAGGTTTTTAATTGAAGGGGACACCGTGGAAAGGAGCCTGTGTGTAAAATCTGTGCAACCAGGAAGCAAAAAAATCCCACCCTGCCATTTCCTAGAGGCAAACAAGCCAGTAACCATGAGGAGCAGTTACCAAACCCCCTGTTCTCATGCAAAGCACTTGTGTTGGCAGAGCTGAGTGTGACACTGCCTGGCTGATAATCTGCCACAGCAATGGGTGTGTGTGACACAGCCAGATCCCGAGCCCCACAGTGCAAACCCCCTTGGCTGCAGCTTCCCAGCACAAAAATCAGGTGAACAAAGCTTTTCCGTGGCTACTACTTACTGTGAGAGAAGCGTTGTGTGATGGGGGTGCCAGGGTAGGGATAAGTGCGACTCTCCCACTGGATGTTGCCTTCTTGCACTGCTTTGATAAAGCCGTGATAACACTGATGGGCCACACCTAGGGGAAGGAAAAACAAGGTGTCAGCAAAATTTGGGGCATGTTAGGAACAAACTGTGCCTGCACAGTTGCACAAGCAGTGTGACAGCAGCTGTAATGAACCCCTGTAGTTAGATTATAAATATGCTGGTGGAAATTCAGGGGATTAAAGAGAATAAAGAACAGGCACTCTGCACATGTGGGAAGTCAGCGGCGTTCACTGAACTGATTTACCACATTTCTGAGATCTGTTGGGTATCTGTCTGCTCCTGGCACAGCAGAGCCTCCGTGGAAGGGGTAAGGTTATTCACAGAGCTGCTTTTCAGCCTTCTCTGCTGCAACACAAGCCTGCCATCCCTTAATCACACCCCCAGAGGAGCAGCTGCCCTTCCTTTAACGCGCCTTTGAGGACAAATAATGTGCAATAATGAATTCTTAAGAGCATGTGCAGGCAGCCACTGCACAGGAATCTAAAATAAATACAAGAGGAGACAGTGGTGATAAAAGTCAGCGTGCCTTCAGTGAAAATATTCCTCCTCAGCCACACGAGGGAGAGGATCTGGCTGACAACAGCTCCCCTGCAGAGCAGGCCAGCCCCAGAGCTGCAATTAACTCTGCGAATGGAGTACATGTGTCTGTGTTGTGTTGAGAGAGGGGCCAGAGGCTGCTCCTGGTGGAAAGGAAAGGCTCTGGTAAAGATTTACAACTGCAGCAGCTCAGCAGATGCTCAGTGGCATCTGCTGTGCTATGGCTGCCCTCACACTGAGGACACCACAACCTGCCAAGATTTCTTCCCCAAGGATTTGCTTCCTGAATGCCCTGTGTCAAGAATGCCCCCAGAAAGAAATCATGCTCTGGGGTATTAAGCAGGAAGTTTGGGTGGTTTGTTTTTTTTTTCCTAATAAAAATGAAAAAAAACCCCACCCTAAAAAGCAGCAGCCTGGGGTCCTCAAGCAGCTGGTCCCCAAGAGTCCTGTGGGAAATGTATTCCAAAGGATGGGATTTCAAAGCAGATGTATCCTGACAAACAGGAAAAATTAACCAGAAGCAAACAAATCAGAGGTTTACCTCACACAACCTCTCTGCTTTGTGGCCAGCAGGTTACCAGTCACATCCCCCTTTGGTTTTTTTTGGTGGTGTAATTGCTGCAGAAGTGGCACAGCTGCCCAGCACCACTCATCCCCCCTGAGACCTAAGACTTGGACGAGTCACTCCAATGCTGCCTCTGGCTGCTCATCCCTACCCTCCAGGGGTGTTTCCCACAGTTTCTTTTGGGGTGAATCACCAGGTGCTTGTTCATTCCAGCTGCATCCTTTGCTCCAGGAACAAACATCTGTGAGAAAGCAGGCCCAAACAGCAACTCAAGGGCCACAGACACTCAAAAAAAAAACAACCCCCTTTCAACAGGGGTGGCAAGCTGCTGCTGACCCAAAATTATTCGGGAAGGGTAATTTGGAGCTCAACTCTGAATTAGCTGTGTTTGTTTGGTTTGGCTTTTTTAACCTCCAGCCTGTTAATTTCTGGGCAAGGCAGAAAATGCCTGGAATCTGAGCAATGCTTTTTCATCTGCAGAGAAGGCCACAAATTAGACATCACCCCACGCTCCTGCCAAAGGCATTGCTCACCCAACACCCGCTCCACATTCTCCAGAAGAAACCAGTTACCGTTGTGCAGCAGCGTGCCTCATTTCCTAGTGATTTAACTGTGGTCTCCTCTTAAACCTGCATTTTTTTTTAAACAAAGCTTGCAATCAAAATGCACATCCCCACCAGAAACACAGGAGGAATCACCCAATGTATTAAAAAATACACTGACACAGCTGGCTGTGCTCATATCCTCATCCAAAGGTTACCTACTTGCTTGTTGTAGTGCATATATGTAGCATTAAGGCTTCAGAATTAATGCTGCACAGAGGCAAAGTCGATTTAACTGTGGTCTCCTCTTAAACCTGCATTTTTTTTTAAACAAAGCTTGCAATCAAAATGCACATCCCCACCAGAAACACAGGAGGAATCACCCAATGTATTAAAAAATACACTGACACAGCTGGCTGTGCTCACATCCTCCTCCAAAGGTTACCCACTTGTTTGTTGCAGTGCATATATGTAGCATTAAAATGCCCCCATAAGGCTTCAGAATTAATGCTGCACAGAGGCAAAGTGAAGTATCTGTATCTCAGGGCTACTCTTTCAGGAAGTCTGAATATGTAGATCTCTATTAATGTAGATTTTATATCCTACTTATCTTCAGGAGAGCTGTAAGAACCAGGCATGGTTTTGTTTCCAGCCAAAAGCATAAGCTTTGGGAAGGTTAATTACTGAGCAAGACACAAACGAAGCATAATTACAGCCACATTAGACATGGGGTGCTGGCAACAGGGGACCGCTGTGCGGCGGAGAGGAAGCCTGAATGCAAAGTCAACAGTGCAGGGTAGCAGCACACAGGGAGCATTCAAAAGCAATCTAAGGGAGCAGCTCAGTTGTGGAGGGCTTGGAGTTTCTCTCTTTTAAACTACTAAAGAGGCTGAGAGGCTCAATTCTGCACCACTGTTTGCAACACCTTCAGCGAAGCAAGCGACCCAACGGCTGCAGTTTGGGGTTTTTTCCTGGCATTTTGTACAAGTCAAATTTCTGAGCTTGAGGGGGAAAACAACAGGAGAGGCTACAGCAAAGAGCAGCTGGGATATGAATCTGAGCTCCCACAATGACAAAAATGCACTCTCATTACAACTGTTTGTACCTTTGATTAGTCGATACCACTGTTTGCAGACAAGGGCAGCAGTTTTGTGCTCCTGATAGGGCGAAAGGAAGGAGAGGATATATTCCAAAACCTCTTCTGGGAGCTCCAACATTGATCTGTTATGCCTGGTCTCCTCCACCTCCAGCTCAGCGTGTGGGTCATCATCTTGCTCCATCGTCCCTTCAACCACAGCATCTTCTGGATCCACGGCCATGAAACCATCATCTTCACTGTCCGAGGAGCTGGCCATGGCATTCCACTTCACAGCTTGATGGGAGAGAGCAGGAAGACAACAGTAAAGTCACAAAGAAAATGAACAGCATCAGAAATACAGCTGCAAACCACACACGTTACACCAACACTCATCAAGCTCTACCCCTGCACACTCCCAAGTTGGGGACGTTGTTTTTGCAAAGCTTCAAGGCAGGCTGCTCAAAGGTTAGGAAGAAGCTGCTCTCCGTTGGTGCAGCTTTATCCCAGGCTGCTCCATTTCCCACTCCTCTCAGCCCTACAAAGCCCTGAGACAGCAAGTAAGATAAACCCACTGGAGGAAGAGCTGCCTCTGGAACCCCCTCGCCAGGCAGGAGATGGTGGTTTGCACAGCAGGGCCAGGCAGCGATGGGGAACGGGATCCCCACCAAATCAAGAACAACCCAAGGCAAGACAGGATGGAAGTGACAGCTCTGCAGCACCTCCTCCCCTGTGAAACCAGTTTCATCAGCGAGCCTGCTTTACCCCAAGCAATTTCTCAGCAGCACGCAGGAGGAGGAAAAAAGAAAATCCCTGTCCCTTTCTCCCTTAACACCCCATTTTTTCCTCCCCCTTGTTCATTAAATACTTGCACACAGTTCTTCCTGGCAAGAGGTGAGGAAAGAGAAAAGCCCACAGGATTAACTGCTGATGAAAGGCTGGGATATCAAATATTGTATGTCCAGCTGTTCAGAACAGCTTCAGTGTATGGTAACGTCCCGATGACAAAAATACAGCATGAAATAAATCTATCCTAACGAGTGGCTGTGTCCAGTCTAGCCAGTGGGCATGGTCTGCAGTTAAACCCACACCCACTGCTGTGGAACAAATCCCTGGACCCTATTTCCTAGGAAGCAGCTGACCTGTCCTGGGGAGGGCAGTCATAGTCCTTCCTTCCAATGCCTGCAGGTAAAGACTGAGGGATGCAACTGCTCCATGATTATACCTGAACAGACAGCCTGAACCAATGAAACCACTCATGAAGATGACACAGGGACCTTCTTTCCCAGACACTGCAATCCTAAACTCCCTTTTTATCTTCCTAGCACAGCAGGGTGTACCAAACAGGACAAGCTCTCAGCTCTTATATTGCTCAGTGTGAGTTTCTCCTGATCCCAGGGAGCAGCCCAGCCATCCCCAGATCAACTGGGATGATGGGACACAGATCACACCAGTCCCTGGGACAAATCCCACCTGGAGCGAGCTCAGGAAGCAAACCATCTTCTCAAGAGGGACACCAAGGCATGGCTTTTTGCCCAACATACTTAAATACAAGTACCTGGTATCACATTGGTTAAAATACACCAACTTATTTTTACCAAACTCCTAGTATCTCAGAAAAGAGAGGACGGAATTGAAGTTCAGTAAGCTATAAGGAACAAACAACAAGCTTTCAGCAATGCAAACCCTACCATCTTCCCCAGCTAAACCCAGGGCTTTCCCATCCCAGCATACACCGAGCCAAAGAGCCATGGGAATAGCAGCCGGCAGAGACGCGGAGCAGAAGAGCTTGCCATGACAACTAATTTATGCTGAGAAAAATTACACTCAACAACATTACTCTCCACTTTTGTCAGGTTCCCTGATGAAGCAGCTTCAGAAAATCCTAGAGGCTGTCAATCTTGGGTAGAAACCATGTCAAAATGCAACTTGCAGTTCTCATCCTAGCAGATGCTCGGCACGTTTTGCCATGTCGGAAATCCTTCTTGGAGTCAATGTTATGACAGAGAAAGGCTGAAACCCAAACGCTGTGACACAAGTGCTGCTGCTGCCAGCACACTGCATTACACAGCAGATCACTCACAAATTCCCAAAGATTAACAAATGGAAAAATTTAAATTTAAAAAAAAAGAAAAAAAAGAAAAGGAAAAGCAGAGCTGTACTAAAAAAAACCCCACCAAACCCAATTAAAAACCAGAGGGTTGGGTCTTTTCCAAGCAAAAGCATCCATTGTCGTGAAGCACACGTGCTGATTTCCATCCTGACACAGCATGGAAGGAAGCCAAATGCTCCCAGGACTCCGATGCTGGGATGCGGTTTCACACGAGCTGGGGAGGGGCTGGAGGAATGAGGGTCGGTCCCTGTCTCAGGGCTTGAGAAAACAGAGTAGCATATCTACCCAGATGGAGCAGAAGGTGTTTCATCCCCCTAAACATGTGCTCTAAACCCAAACAGAAGGGGATTTACACCCAAATCAGGTACAAGGGGACACCTGCAGCTGACAACACCAAACAGAAGCCTGGGCTCAATAGGTTCACACGAGACATCTGTTGTGTTATTAAGGTTTAGAAGCAAAGGTTATGTGTGTTTCCCAACAGCTTTTATTTATCCTTTAAATAACACCCAAACCCTGCTGGAGGAAGCCAGATGAGAAGGGCAGGAATGAAAGCCTGGCTAGTAAGATTTTATTTTTTTCCCCCAGTTATTAAATACCAATTTCGATCCTCTGGAGCAGGCTGGGGAACAACACAACACAGCAAATTAATTACAAGTATGGAACAGTTTGGAGGTTAGAAAAGCATCTCTAAGACCCAATTTAATGATGCAGGAGGAGCAGGGAAAGCCCTTGATGTCTCCCAACAGCACAGCTTGTGCAGATGTGGGGATGTCGAAGCTGCACCGAGTCTTGTTCAGTCTTACCAGATCACTTGTTAATATTATAAATATTCAAATGTATCTACTTGCTGGATCCTTGCTTTCTGAACATATGAGTGTAAGAAATAACCATCTTTCAAGTTTTCACACACACGCTGTGTTATTTTTCTTAAGGAAAACAAGACCAGCAATAAACTCCACTCCCAAAAGACCAGTCGCCGTCAAAATAACCCTTCAAGCCGGACCTGCCAGCGGAACAGCGGGCTGGGAATAACCACCCCCAGACTGCAAATGAGCAAAAGCCCTGTCCTATAACCCTGCTCCAACATCAGAAAAGGAAGAGAAACCCAGAAAGAGAGTGAGCTGAAGCATCCCAACTAGCTCCTGCTACCAACTATTTAGATGCACAGGATAAAATCCCATGCCGGTGTTTTTACTTAGTTATCTGACCAGCAGAACAGAGGGATGGATGCAGTCAGGAGGATGCAGTCAGTGCTCTCCCCCACTCATCCTGGCTCTCTGGGTGCTCTCTGCTTGCACCAGGCTGGGCTTCAGCTTGTCCACAGGCTAAAATTAATCTCCAAGCGCTCAGAAAGCTGCAGTAAAGGGGTTTAAGTAGTTGTGTCCCGTCCAAAAGTACGTGCAATTCAATTAGCTGGCTGGGATGGATCCAGGAGTCCCTTTCTGCTTGGACCCAACGCTGTGAGGGCCAACAAGGAGCCCCTTGAAGTATCACATTATATTTTGCACCTTACAGCCCCCCTGCTCCTGGAGAACAGCCTTTCTATTCCAGCAGCAGAACCATTTTATGGCATTCAGAAATTAGCCTAAAGCTCTACCAAGGGAGGCTCGCAGCTGTTTAAAATAACATGTAAAGAAACATTAGAAGGGCAATCGAAACAGAGCTCTGCCAAAGCTGATCCAATTTGCCTTGCCCTTCCTAAAAGCTGTGTGCCTGCCAGTTGGCAAAATGTTTTATAATTCTTTTTCTCCTTTCAGAACACTTCCAATTTTCTCCCCTTTCCCCCCCCAAAATTATTTAAGAACCCACTATTTATTCTGCTAAAGTCATTATTTGCTGCATTGGAACAAACAGATTAAAAATATGTTAAATACAGGAAAAAAAAACCAAAACCCATGGGTGAAAGCACTTCTCAAAGCCCAGCAGTGACATCAGGCAGCCAGCAGCCTGCTCCTGCAAAACCCCCCTCCACCCAAAAAGATTCTCCTACCTGCAGGCACCGTGGACCCCAATTCACAGGTGTGGGTGGCATCAGTGGTTCCAGTCTGGAGCTACCCCCTCTTCTCCACAACTCTCAGCTGTTTTATGAAGCACTTGAACACACTGAGGGTTTTAACCTGGGTTGTTTTTTTTTTATTTTAAAAAATTTGTTGACTTTTTAGGGGGGAAAAAAGCCTCCAAGGGAAAGTTCTTGAATGAAAATAAGAGGCTGTGTAATAGTACTGAGTCAGAGCACATTAGTCATAAGGGAATGCTCATTTTCACATGCCACAGAAAATTCTCTCTCCAAACAGAATTGTAGAAGCTATGTTCTCACTCAGGGAGAAACAAAAATACATACTAAAGGTGTGTGAAAGGACCAAGCCCTGGCTGGCTGCTTCAGCTGGAAGGAGAAAGGGACTCTGCAGAACAGAACAGCTAATTGCACTTGGCAATCAGGAGCTATGATGTTAATTTAGGGGTGGAAGACAGCAACTGCCTCTAACTCACAACAGACTCTTCCTCATACTTTGCAACTGCTTATTCTGCTTGTCAACAGCCCCATCGGCACGGCAGGGTAGCATTTATGGAGACATTTAGACCTTTTAGGCTTATTCTCTTACCCTCTTAAAAAAAAACCCACCAAAACTATTCCATCAGACAAATTTAATAAGTGTTAGGCTGCTTTCCTTAAAAACAGAACATCAATCTGTACTGGGAAGGATTATTTTTGCATGGTTTTATTGTTTGCCTCATGCAGTCATGCCATCAAACACTTCAATGGCATCTTTTCCCCCCTCCAGTTCAGCTTTGGCTACTATTAGTTGCCCTACAGAAGACCTGAGCCCTTTTCTAGTCATCCAGGAGGAAGAATAAAGCACTAATTCCCAGGCAGAAGCATATAATTTTATAAAGGTGACAGCACAGGTCTGAGGGAGCCAAGGGATTCAGGGAAGGGATAAATACCATTAAATAAGACGATGCTTCCAGTCCTCCAAAGCTTGCAGCAGTTAGTGTCGACCCATTTGAAAATGAACTGCTACAGAAGTTCAAGAACAGAACACCACCACCAAAAGAGCAGATTTTAGTCAAAAGGAAAAAAAAAAAAAAAGAAGAAAAACAAAGCCTTTGGGAAACCAAACAGTGAGCAATATCCTGTCTGTGCTGCCACTGAGCATCGTGCTCAGACCGACCAGTGAGACCTCGGGGAGACCTGCACGGCGCTTCTCCTCTTATCCCTCCAAAACAGGCAATTCCAAGTCCTTTGAAGCACAGCTTTTCCCTTTAGATGCCTTTCAACAGGAAATTGGGGTGGGTTTTTTTCCCCCCCTCTCTGAGTTCTTCCTAAATTTCACCCTCAAGTTGGAAAATTCATACAGCTTCCAATACTACCTCCCACTGCCACGTTCTGCCTGTTAAGCCAGTATTTTTATAGAGACTCCAAAGTCAAAATGACATGACTTCATTTTACAGCACCATATAACCCACACCATACTGCAATGAAACAGTGTTTCATCTGAATTTTAATGGATGTTATTGCAATAAAAAGGTTTAGAATCTTACCCAAAATCCCTCCCACCCCAACGATGACCCAACCCTCAGCTATTCGATTCCCACTCGGTTTTATTCTAAGCTAATGTGGAAAAGGACATAAAACACTGAAAATGAGAAAGAAAAAAATGAGGCTTATTCTGGATTTATTATAGGAATACAGACCTAGGCAGCACGTGTTTTATATACTCACTGTTGGTGTATGGTTCATGAGAATAAAGGAAATAGCAGGCTGTAATGACACCACGTTTCAGGTGTACACAGCAAAACCTGTCACTCAAATTTGCTAATGGAATAAACAGGACAGAATCTCAGAATTGGCCTAAAAAGCTTCATAAAATATTAACAAATCAAGAGCCAGGACAACAAGTGAAGGCACCAAGACCAGCTCCAGGTATTCCTGGCAGAACACAGCTAAACAAGCTGAGATTTCCAACACCCATCTATCTCCCTGCAAATGCATCCGTAACAAGCAGGATTTGGAGACTTTCTGGTTTCTTTTGACAGTGTTATTACCCTTAAATAGCTTAAGTTGTTTAAAACCTGTTAAAATCTGGCTTGATAAGCATCAGCAGAACCAGCAGATGCTCTTAGAGTTCATCCCTTCCACTGAAATCACCCTAAAATTTGTAGGGCCATAAATAAGCAGCATTTTGTACTCACACACTCCCTCTACTGGCTCCCTCCAAGCCTTTAATTAAAATTATTCTTGTCTAAACTTTATCTAGCAAAACAAATCATCATGATTCATTGCAAAATGAAAGCCAAAACCATACCCTAGCCAGAAAAGAAGAATGATCCCTAAACAAGCAAATAAAAGGCTTTGAGACTTGGAAATAAAGGGGTTTTTACAAGATAATATGCAGATGCTTCTCCTCTTGTAATGCTCCTCATATAAAACCATCCGATGCCGTTTTGGGTACCTATCCAAACCTGCCTGGGATGATTCATCAGTGAGAAGTTCTGCTCCATAATGCCAAGTTAACACAGGACAGCAGATACTGGAAATAATTGTCACCTCCCTCCTTTGTTAAGGTAATGTGGCAGAGCTGGAGCTCAGGGGCAGCGCTGGGAAAGCTGCAGGTGAATGAGTTATTTTGAGGCCAGCCTGTAAACATGACACACTGACATCTCTTCAATCTGCCAAAGTCACTAAAATCTGTTAATGTGCATATAGGTTTCAGGCAAAGGAAGGCAAATTCACAGTTAAACTGTGAGGAACACATGTGCTACTGATGTAAAACCCTGTCTGGTTTTGACTGTAGGAAAAATAACCCTGAAAACACAAATACAGACAGCATTGTTTCTGGATTTACATTTCCACACAGCCAAATGCCCATTCCTATGTACAAACAGCCCAGAAAGCCTTCTCAGGAAAAAAAATTACATGTAAAGCATGGAAATACCCTGGAAAAGGGTTTGCTAACAAAGCTAGGATGTACCCAAACATGTCGGGTGACTTCACTCCCGATTTAACAGACCGGATTCGATGCTTATTCAGTGAAGTTGGGATTATTTTTCTAAATAAACTCTTTTTTCTTTGCACAGTATAAACCTGATGAATCCAAACAGCTGCTCCCAGCACATTTCCCACTGAACTGCTGCCCACACGCAGGAAACCGCAGTCCCCAAGGTGCGCACGTGTCAAGCAGACACTGCCACAGGGAAACAGCCCATGGCAAGTGTCAGAGTCCGACCCGGCGCACGACTTCCTTGGCCGGGAAAGCCCTGGATCGTATCCACCTCCTCCAGCTCAGCCAGCAAAACAGGCAGCTCGGGGAAGCAGCAGCATGTCACTTCCTATGGATGCACCGCTTGCGGGTGAGCCTCTGCGCCCGCGGCACAGCTTGGGATGTTGGGCCTTTTGTCTTCCCAACAGCTCCTCTGGGATCCAGGATTTGGGAGCTTTCTTGGCCTCAGTGGGATCTCTCTTCTCCCTTTCCCATCCTGTGAAACTTGGGGGAACTGAGGGTGTTTGAGACCTTTACCCTTTCAGTGAATCAGGCAGAAAGGGGCAACTAGATCAGGAATTAATTATTTGGAAAGAAACCCCACAACCCTGGCAAAAGCCTGTTTTGAGACACGCACACTGCTCCGTGCAGCTTCCTTCAGAACCCACCAGCACTTCAAGAGACACGAATAATCAGCGCTAATACCCACACCACAATGTTGCCCATGTAAATTGGGCAATCTCTTATGCTTTGAGCAGCAGGACAACCAGTCAAGATTTAGGTTTCCAACACCCCTGCAAAATTCAGGCTTAATATTTCACTGCAGGAACGAAGAATGAAGCTTTAGGACTCAGGAAAAATAAGTTAAGCAAGCACTAGGTCAAGGTCAGGGTTTACCAACGAGGCAACGTGTCACGGGAGCGCTCACATTGAAGCCTCCCATTTGCCCCACTGCCCCTGCGACACCCTCTTTGGCTTTGCATGAGGAGGTGAAGGAGGAGGGATGGGAAAGAATTTAATGTTTGCAGTAGGGTAAAGTTGTTTTGCAGTGTAGATTCACGAAGCGCAAACATTCCCGTACTGACTAAGAAATATAAGTCACGAGCTACCCTGACACATTTCATTTGAAGACAAGCTCAAGGGTACCGAGTTTCAGGCCAACAAAAAGGATGCACTGGAAAAAGCCATGCATTAGCGTAGGCTCAGGAGCCAAGGTTTAATTTAAATCGATATCCCCAGCTTTCAGAGGGACTGCTGACTTTGCAGCAGCGTGCTGATGCAATGTTTTTTACCTTTGTTAGCAAGCAGGGTACCAAGATATCTAATACCATCTCGACACGGACATTATCAGCGCATGAGCGCTGCAAATGATGTTCTCCTCCTGATCCTTAACTCCTAGCAGATGAGCTGCTTGGCTGTAACATGTATTGCGTGTCTAACTCAATAAAGGTGTGTTTTTACGATGTCCACTTGTCTAATCCCATCAAATAAAATTCACATGCCTCCTTCAAACTAGTTTGTGTAATTCCTGGTGCAAAGCCTTTGATGAAAGCTGAGTTAACCATCTAGCAAATATTGCCCAGGAGCAAGGCTGGATCACACCAAAGGGAATTTAAAGGCAGATCTGTTTGCTAAACAGCAATCACAACAATATAGGAAAGAATTTCTTTCTCTCCATGGTGGGGGGAAAAATAGGAGTTTATGAAAGATACACAGCGGGCCAGAAAACCCTCTGGCCATGCAGCGTCGGTGGGTGTCCCAGCTCCTGGCTCATAAGTGCCACAGGAGTAATTAACCCCATTTTATAGGTAAAGGAACAAAAAAGCACAGAGAAGACGAGGTCAAGCAAGCCCTCAACAGCACTGAGATTACAATACTAGAGGTTTCAGGCTCCCTATCCTGTGCTGAAGAAATCAGGCCACCGCCTCTCCCGAGTTAAGATGAATATGCTGATAACGCCAAGAGCTCGGTTTTATTTTTGATGGGCGAGCTGGAAACAAAGCTACACTGATCAAAGCATAAACAGGTGATGGAGGAGAGCTGAGATTTATAAAAGGCAAGCACAGAGCTTGCCTCGACACCCACAAAGAGGGCCTGAAACGTGGCTGAATGCAACACTGGGGCTTTTTAGCAGAGGGCATTAAGGGGGGGAAAGCAAACACTCGTCGATCTCTGCTGATAAAAGACTACGTACCCCCTCGTCGCACCGTGCAAGGTGGATGGAGAGAAGAACAGTGCCTAAGGGTCCGTGAGCATGAGACCAGTGTGGAAGGGCATCGCCAGAATCCAGCATAGAGCGTCTTGGAGGTGGGACTGACTGTGAGGCAGCGTGTCTTCTGGTTCACTCCACATCCCATGGAGCCCTCGTTAGCTGGTGACTGGCAGTCTAGACAGCGTCGCTTTTATTCATTGTCAGTGGCAGTGAGCACTGGGAGAGCTCTTCTCCCAGAAACCAGCACCTTGGTGGGGGAAAATCCCAACCAGCTCCTAACAGCAGTGTCATTTAAAGCGAGCAGCAGATGACTCCTTTAAATCCTTCAGGAGGTAAAGCAGATGGAAAGGTAAGTACTTTCCTCCTCGGTGATACAAACCAGCCCGCGGGGTGGTGGCAATTGCAGCCCTGTTATTATAAAACAGGAAGGACTGCTCTGCGTCCCTTCCGAGGCTTTAAAGGACAAAGAAATAGGGCTAAAGCCACACAGAGGATCCACACACCTCGGCGTGAGGGGTGGGAAACAGCCCTGAATGCCACCACGCAGACCTTGTGAGCGACTGAGCCACCTACAGAAAAACACAACCCAGCAATTCGATTTTAAATAGATTTCACTCGAGTTTGGCCCACCCAGCAGGATGGATGAGGGCTCGCTGCTGTTTCCACACCTTTTGAGAGTTTGCCTGCCTTTTATTGGCTTGTCTGTCCTCCCCAGCTAATGAAAAAGGCAACGCAGTGAGAAGCAAAAGCACCACTGCGAAAAGCAAGGGTTATCTTTCCATCCTGTACGCTGTATCTCATGTCCCATGTGTCCCACCCCGAGCTGCAGAATGGGTCCAGGAGGTTCCCCCAACTGCAGCAGCGACAAGGAAAGAAAACAGCCAGCCTAAAAACAAATGCAGGAAGAGCATGCATTCAACAGGACAGATTAAAAGCGGCTGCTGGATGAAGGAACTGAATTCTGAACTGCAGAATGGATGCAACAACAATGGTACAGCAGCAGCTTCTAGTTGGTTTTCTCATTTAAGGTGTTTTTGGGGAGGTGCCTTTGCACACTGGTAAAGGGATCCGATGTATTACCCAACACCAGCGATGAGAACAAACAGATTCACTGAAAACCTTTAACTTTATTGCCAAGTTACACTTTTTAAAGAGGCTCAATACCCTGCACACACTCAGCCCCTTCCCCTGGAAGCTCGCTGCGAGGATAACTGCACCTAAGGGATTTGTGATCCTTTGTTACAGCACAAATCAATCACTGCAGGCTCTCTGGAGCAATAAAAAGCCAGCCATACCGGTTAATACACATTACAGATTTCCCAATGTAAAAAGTTTTGGGATGGACAGTTTCTTCCTGCAGCCACCCTGATTTGACAGCAAGATTTTTACATTTATAAGCTGCTTTTTATCCCAAAACCCCACAGCAAGCCAGAGATGATCTTCTGCCAGCTGAAGTGTGTCACTTGCAGACAGACTGTCAGCAACAGTAACAGGAGGAGCAACGATTTCTGCAGCTTCACAGGAAGCTTTGCTTAGGCAGCATGTATATCACAAAATAGGGATTTTCTTATAAGGTTATTGTGTATTTCTGGTAAAAATTTGCAGTGTTCAGTGACAGCCTCTTGCTTTTACACCTCTGGTACAAGGCAGCCTGGCAGCAGGTCACCTCGTAACATCGTCCCTTCACAACCAACTCCAATAAAAGTATCTTTTCACTAAACACAACTTAAGTCTCCTTCTCTGGAGATATTCCAGACTCATCTGGATGCTGACCTGTCCTAGGGAACCTGCTTTGGTAGGGGAGGTTGGACTCGATCTCTGGAGGTCCCTTCCAACTCCTATGATTCTGTGGGGCCGTCAATGCTGATGGGAGGCTTGAGAAAATCAGGGGCAGAGGGGAACCACAGCACGATATTAACCTAATGAGAGCACGATATTAACCTAATGAGAAGCCCCAAATAGATTCAAATAGCTCCACCAATATACCTTAAACCCTCAAAATCTCACATTGTTCTGAAATGTGCACAAGCAGGGAACAAAAATAAAAAGTCAAAGTGCTTCAAATTGAATCTGAACATAAAGAGACACGGCGTGTTTTAGCCACAAATCACTGGTGCCTGAACTATATTGGGGGGGGGGGAAAGGGGGGGGTGTGAACATTTTACATCACAGATGTTCCAGTAGGTGTTTTAGCAAGCAAAGATAAATATTTTTAAAATTGCCATAGAAATGAGGAAGCAAATAGTTCCCAGCACAGTCTGATGTGAATTAGACAAAGCTCTAGGAGAACATGTGCAGCTCCTGAAATAGCAAGCTCCTGAAGGCAAGATCCATGATTTCTGCACGTTGATCAAGACGAGTCACAATTTTCCATGCAATGTGTCACCTCACTCTCCTTTCATCTCAGACACAAGCCAGTTCAAAAGGGATTTTGACCTGAATTGCTAAAACTACATCAAAAAGCTGCATTAGCTGCCTGGCAGCGCAGCGTGGATACCTTGATACATCTCTCGGGGACATCACCAACTGCAGATGGTCCCACACAGGTCAGAAAACTCACTCCAAAAGGAGCTCTTACCTGCAGAACGCACATTATCAGAGCCAGAGTCCTCTTTCCTCAGGCTTTTATCTAGTCTTGGACTAAACCTGAGCCTAGCTCTGGCGCTAAGACCTCACAGACATCTCCACATGATGCTGCATTTCAGAAGACAAGGGCTAGAAGCTTATTTACATTCAACCTTAAAAAACGTGTTAGGGCAAAGCCTGGATCGATGTTTTACAACAACAACTGCCACAACTAAATACATAGGGAAAAATAACTTTCCCCAGAGGCACAGCTCTGTTTACACAGAAAGTGGGAAGCCTTTTCCAGCAGCACTCCCGTTCACATCCTGTGGGACTGGATGGAATGAGAAGCAGGCTGCGCCGAAACCCAACACCTCTTCGAAGCCCTAAACACAGACCTTTAAGAATCAGTCATGGGCTGGAAACGCATGGAGGATGGACCATCCCTGGACTCCCACAACAAAACTGCAGCTGGTATCACTCCTCCCGTTAAATGTGAAGATTATATACACTAAATTTCCTGAGATTAAGGAGAGGCAAGCGCGTCCCTGCTATCCTCAGGAACAAACACACCACCCTCCCAGAGAAGGTGCCAGATCCAGCAGCTACGAATACCAGAGACTTGAAATCCCTGAGTCAAAGGTAACAGGCGTACAACAGCAGCAATAAACCATCCCCATCTCTCCACTGACCTCAGGCAGGACAATCCCACCATTTGTTTGCCAGGTGAGGTGTCTTCTGGGGCTTCTCAGACAACTAAACACAGTGAAAGTTTGAGCCCCAGAGACTAAAGGCTGTGGCAAACTGAAAGTTACACATGCTGCCTTTTGAAAGTCCACGGGAGCAAACCAGTGCAATAATAAAACCATGTCCTGCATTTCCAGCCCAAGTGTTTCACTTGCCACTGTGGAAAAAATGCTGCTTGGGTGGAGTCACCCATCAGTTAAAATACCAGGTAACACGGCAGGAAAAACACAGGCAAAACATCTTCACTATGTGAAAACAACTGCTGGATGCGATTCTGCTGCTGCCAGAAGCACACAGACACAAAAGCCCTGGTGAAGAGGACTGAAACCCATGTGGTGGTGATGGTAATTTCTTCCTTTGCAAGAGAGGCATCACCCAGACTCAGTGACATGCCCATGATCCTGCCCGGAATCCTGTTCTCTCATCAGGGAAAGACCAAGCCCAGGCAAACCTGAGGGATATAACCTCAAGAAAAGCCACTGGTATTCAGCCTTTCTCTGGCATGAGCATGAGGAAAAGGAAGGAGAGAAGGTGGTGGGAACACACAGGGCTACAGAAATGAGGAAATAACAGCGAGTCTGTGAACTCT
Source organism: Zapornia atra (assembly GCA_013400835.1). Lineage (NCBI taxonomy): Eukaryota > Metazoa > Chordata > Aves > Gruiformes > Rallidae > Zapornia > Zapornia atra. The sequence goes on from VZTU01009245.1 coordinate 50,196, forward strand.
GGAATGAAAGCCCAGGCTCAGATTTGGCTCTCCAGAAGGGCCAAGCCCTCTGGGCTGCAACCGCTGCCTTGTGATACAAAGCAGGTTGTTGGGACAGTGCAACAGACCAATTTGGGGTTTCAGCTGTGAGGCAGCGGATCAATTCAGCCCTCAGGCTCCTTCACTCTCGAAGGGCAGGGTGGGTAAAGGCATCATTACACCCAGGATACAAATTTAGGTCAGCAGCATCTCAAATGTAATTTATTTTAATTCACGTCCCCTTTTAGTAAAGGAGGAGACTTCCAGCTGGTGACCTGCAGCATGAGCCAGTCTCACCAGCGATAATTAAAGCCATTTCAATCATTTTCATACAAACACCATCCCCCTGTGATCGACCAGGTTATCTTCCAAACAGAGCACAGTCCCCACGTAACGAACTGATCTGCCATACTGCAGACAAGCATTGCAGTTTGCAACGACTTCTCTTTTGTTCTTCCTCCAAGCCTTAATTAGAGTTTATAGGTTATTAAGAACGAGATACCAAGGCTCTGGCTCTTAAGAAATACCCTGCCCGGTTTGAAAACCCAAACAGGTTTGATGCAAGACATACATCACCCCGGAGAGGTTTGGGCAGCATCTTGCAGGCAGCATGAGATAATCCTCCCAAGTGAGAAGACCCGCGCATCGCGGCGAGCCCCTGCAGCGTCTGCTCAGCCCAGCCCCGTTGTGACCGACACAAAAAAATACATTTAAAAGAAATGAAAGCCATTTTTAAACCACTGACAAGAGATTATCAGCAAAGACAATGGGAAGTGACACCCCAAACCCTGTTGGGCTGGTAATACCAATAAGACCTATTGATTTAATACAGCGCTTTCAGGACCAAAGCAAATATATATATACATACACACACGTACAGGGAGCAGCTCAGGGGGCATGAACACGGCTCTGAGTCAGGACATGGATTTGTGTGGAGTTATTTGGAGAATAACTGGAGACTGAGCCTCACCTTTGTTTTCACACGTACGAGGTTCATGCCTCGGGAGCAGCCCCAGCACCCCACAGCCAGCAGCACCCATCCCCCTGCGCCTCAGTGCTGATTTTTTAGGGGTCAACCCGAGGGGTTTTGAGGTTTAGGTAGGGTTGGTGGGGGGGCTAGGGGGGGAAGGGGCAGGTTTTGCCCAGCCCCGGCAATGAGGGCTGCCTTCACCTTCTCCTCTCTCAAGCGGGGCTGGGGAAGGGGCCTCCCCGCCTCAAGGGGAGAAGCAGCCCTCGGGGAGGGGCTACAACACCCC
>VZTU01009247.1:0-10179 GCA_013400835.1 Zapornia atra
GAGAAAAGAAGGCTCCAGGAGACTTTATAGCAACCCTTCAGCACCTGAAGTGGGTATACAAGAAAGTTTGAGATGGACCGTGTAAAGGGGAATCATGTCTTTATGGAGTAATGGTCTTAAGATAAAGGAGGGTAGATTTAGATTAGATATGAAGAGGAAATTCTTCCCTGTGAGAGTAGTGAAGCCCTGGCACAGAATACCCAGAGAAGTTGTGGAAGCCCCATCTCTGGAAGTATCAAAGGCCAGGTTGGATGGGGCTTTGGGCAATCTAGTCTAGTGGAGAGTGTCCCTGCCCATGTCAGGGGGAACTAAATTTTTAAGGTCCTTTCCAACCCAAATCATTCTATATATCTATGATTAAATGTTTCATAACTAAAATATTTTCAAAGTGTCACACTCCAGCTTTTAAAAACATAAATTTTAACAGGCTGTGAATCAGTAGTTAAGTTGTTTTTTTTTTTTTCCAAGAAAAATAAGCGTGTTCTGACCAGTACATTTTCATTGCTAATTAAAATACAATTGAAAATTTGAGGAACTTGAGGAAGGATCAGGGGATGGCTAGATTTTATTTTTAAATTTCTGAAGTTTTATTTTAGTACATAATCTCAAACCGATAATCTATATCATTACCTGATATGTAGTATCAGATGCTAAAAGATTTTAAAAACCAAAAAAGCTGCTTTGAAGACATCTAGGGAAAAGAAAATGTGTCATATAACCTCTTAAGAAATAAAGCAACATTTAAAATTATTACTGGCAATCTTAGCAGAGAGGAGTTTCTAGTTCAGTCATTTCTCTACATGATTAAGCGAAACAAAGTATGTAGTACCTGATTTAATAAGATCTATTTAATTTGTTAAAAGAATTTTAAAAAGGAGTGCAAAACCCTAATTATATTAGCCTCTGATCAATGATGCAGTGAAAAATAATAGAAATATTACAAATCTACTCTTTCCCTTAAAATGAAGAAACAAAATCTAGCTACTAAGCATACAAAGCAAGCCATAATCTATTACTTCTGCCCCCAGATATTGGATGGCATTTTTTGCAAGGAATTAAGTTTCCTTGAAAATATATTTAAATTATTTAGGCATATATAATTATGGTTATCTAGTATATAAACTTGTCAGTTTATGAAGGTTGGTTTCATATGTCTGAAATGGGAATTTTATACTAATAAAATAATACAGTATTATATATATATTGAAATGAATATATCAGTTGTGTGACTTGTGCTAGTTTGTTTTTTATGAAATACAAAGGAAATTTATATAGTTACATTAATCTTAAATATAAACAGTTATGGGAATAATAATAATGAAAACACACCAACAAAAATCCTATTGTTCACTTTTTGGTTTTTTTTCTGCATTAGTTTGTTTATTGTATACTATTTGTTCTGATAACTGATTAAGAATTGCCTGACTAGTGAATGCAAAATGGAGCACTTTATACGCCTTAGTTTTTATTTAAAGATACAACAATAAATAAATCTTCCTAAAAACCCTGTCAGAGAATTTAAGAAGTTAAAGAGATAAATTCAATTGACTATTGAAAAATACCCATAATTCCAGACTGCCTAGATTGTGATTATAATTTATATGTAAAGCTAGAGAGACAGTGGCTGATTTAAATAAATTTTCTCACTGAGGAAAGTTTCTTTCCAGCAACCACTTTCAGCAAACGTTTCCCCATGTGATATAGCTAATACTATTACTAAAATTATAACCAATGTAATTAAAACATTTACCATAATGGAATAAGCCCTAGTAATGACTGTAAAGACTCAGTATTAGAGTGTGAGACAAAGACCAAGAATGAAATCATGACCAAATCCAAACATGTAAGATTTCATGCATATTGTTTCAGGCAGTTAATGTAGATTACTTTTATTTTCTATAGAGGTTATCTTGAAATAATCTGAGTTTTCTCTGAACTTCTGACAATGCCCCACAGTATTTTTGTCTGTATTTCTCTCCATCCTCTGAGCCCTTATCTTTCTGACACCATTTGCTTCAGTGAAACCTCTTCCAGTTCTGAGTGTGTTCTCCTTGCAAATTCTTCCCAATACTGGTTTTAGAAGAGTCAATTTCTTCCACAGGATTTCCTTTTGAGATTTCTTTGGCTCACAAGCACTCCAGAAGACATCTTTTCTTCTCACCTTAAAAAAGAACTACTGCATAATAGAATACAGAATCACCCCTGCACGTGATAGATTTGTGGTGACTTTCCTCCAAGGTGGCAATCCTATCAAGAGAGGTAAACATGCAGAAGAAGAAATGAGAAGCCATAAGGCAGTGACTGTGGATTGAATCTTGAGTTTCAGAAAACTAGCCATTTAAAACTTTTTTGAAATGTCAAAAAAAATGTTCTCCTTGGTGTTGTGTGCTTATCTATATTATGTACAGAACATCATATACACTAGAGAAAGAACAGCTGGAGTCAGCCATCATGGAGGTTACAGAAATATGTACTTGTTCTTGTCACTTCTTATTGCTCATGTTGCTTTGTAATGTGTTCTCTAGACTCAATGTGATACCAGCTACATCATTTTCCAGGTTTCTGGTCATTCTACTCTAAGTACTTCACAGCGTTCTGTTAAACCAACTCAACAAAAAGTAAAAACCATGCATAGCAATTAACTCTTACTGCATAATTATGTTTCCTGTATCTGAAAGGAGAAGAAAGAAATTACTTGTAAAATCAAAGCTGAGTTTATTTGAAAGAGAATATGTTTTGTTTTCTCAGACTCGTCTCCAGTCACAGATGTGTAGCACAGTTTGGACTCCAACAGCTAAACTGCTGCTGCTGCCCTTGATACTGTCATTCAAACTGCTTTTGAGGTTCTCAACAAAAGAGACTCTGAGCTGTTTGACAATTAGATTTAAAAAGCACAGAGGAAATAACAGTCCATAAAAGTGAATGACATTCTCAGAGAGACTCTGCTAGCTTTTTTTCCTCTCAATGGAGAAACAAAAGGATGACTGTAGTGGTGAGAGTATAGTTGTAATTAACTTGTCATTTGTATTAATAATTATACAGCTTAAAGACTGTGTATTTTTACAGTTAAGGTCATAGACTAAAATGCAGGCTCTAATTCTCCCTTCTTTTAGGTTTCTCACGGGACACTGCATAATCAATTCAAGTGCATTTATTCTTTTTCATGTAAAAGGAAACAGTAATACTTCTTTTTTCCCCATTCATACAATTTTGCAGTTCTGTTTTAGTCTTTTTAAATTGTAAATCAGACATAATAAGGAATTCATAAGGACTTTAGCCAGAAAATGGTGAGTTTGGGGAAAGAAAAATTTCATTAAGGGCTTTAGTTTGCTAATTTCCTAATTTTACTAGAAAAAACTTTTTCCCAGCTCATTAAAATTCTTTATAAGGTAACACATTATAAGTTTAATTTAAATAAAATAAACAGAGATTATTTATCTGGGAGATACATTTTTCTTCCTTATTCTTTATTTCAGAAGCTTTAGAGATTTAGAAGTTTAGTTTAATGGAAAATAATAATTTAATTTCTACTGGAGAGGGTCCAAAAGAAGGCCATGAAGATGATCAAAGGACTAGGAAACTTACCCTGTGAGGAAAGACTGAAGGATTTAGATATTTCCTCCCCAGAGAAGAGAATATTCAAGTGGGACATCCTGACAGTACTCCAGTACTGTAAGGGTGGCTTCCCTATCTATGTAATATGAACTAGGGAGCCTGCTTTGGCAGGGGGGTTGGACCCGAGAATCTCTCAGAGGTCCCTTCCAATCCCTACAGTTCTCTGATTCTGTGATTCAAAGAAGATAGAGGCTCTTCTTTTAGAAGGACCACATGGAGAAGACAAGGGGCAATGGGTACAAGTTACACCAGGAGTGGTTTCATCTCAATATAAAAAGTAATATTTTACAATGAGATCAATCATTTGCATGACAACCTCTGCAGGAATATGGTGGAGTCCCCATCACTGATGCTTTTCAAGATGTGATATGCTGAACAATTGCATTTAGGCTCATTTTCCCACAAAAGATTGGACCAAATGGTATTTCAAGAGTATTCTTTGATTCAAATATCCTCTGTTCCCAGTTGTAGCTGAGGACAGGAAAACTATGCGTGAAATTCTTACATAGCTAACAAGAAAATCTTTCTTTTCACTTTCAAACTTACTGTAGGTTTTGTATTTCACCTGCAATCTTGCACTAAACTGTAATAAAAACAAGTAAGGAATGAACAGCTGAAATACTATGGGATTTCTACTTTTAGTTAATCACTTAATGACATGATCTATATTATAAATTTTACAAAAAAATTTATTTATTGTCATATTTTTCACACTGTAGATTAATAAGATACCATTCAAATTGCAACTTTATTTAAACAAGGGAGGGCATAAATATCTCTTTCTGTTAGAAGACAGATTGGGAGGTGTTGCTTAGAATCACACTTACTGGCTGAAAAGTATAGAATGTAAGCATGGAATGGTATCACGGAACAGCAACAAATTCAAATTGCTCAGAGGTTTGTACTGTATCATATTCTATTATGTAAAATTGAGATTAATGCTGAAATACTTTAGTCTTTTTCAAGATACAAAAAAAATCTTTATGCTAAGAGAAAACAATATTAAAACATTTGACAAATTATTTATTAATTTATATGATTGAGCTGGATAAAATTTTTTCCTCTGTTAGCCAAAAAATACTCATGTAATCTCTTACATCCAACATATTTCAGGTAATTTATGCATACAGAAGCACTACATCTGGATTCAAGATTTTTTACTGGTCAGAGAAAGACCAGAAAGAGTTAGAAAAAAACCCAAACTTTTGTGCTATCTTGTTTAGTTTTTTCCAAATAAAAACAAAAAAGGTAAAAACAAACAAAAAAAATCTTCACGTGGGTTTTTCAATTGGTCATTCGAAAAGAAACATTCATCGTATTATTTGTGTCTCACTGATGTAATTTTGTTTCCAGTGATGTACATGTAAAGAGAAACTGAATATATGAGAGGCTGTGCTGTATTATATGTTTTGTACATTTTGTAAAGCCTGTTTTCCATGAAAAATGGAGAGTCAGATAGAGAAGGATTGTTGCAGTTTGGTGTAACTGTGCTGCTTCATTCGCTTTTGTAAGCTGCAGTTACAGCTCTCTGCAAGCCCCATATTTTGAAAACATTGGTATTTCAAGGCCAAATTTGAGACTAAGCCTATCAGAGCTGGTCATAGGGCCTCTGTGAATCACATATAGGAGAAAAAAAAACTGCTGGCAGGCGCACTTTGCCACCGGAGCGGGAGTGAGAAGATGTAACAACCTGCACAGATGCCAAGGCCAGGCCCGCAGGAGGGGGGGGTGAAGAATGTGAAGAGAAAGTTTCCCCTGCAGCTCGTGGTGGAGACCATGGTGAAACGGGTGTCCCCCCGAAGCCCATGGATGAGGACGGGGAGCAGAGACAACTATGCCCTGTGAAGATTGATCCACGCCTCAGCAGGTTTGCCAAGGGACTTGTGACTTTGTGGGTGACCAGGCCAGGGGTCTGGACCCGGACGTCAGCACCCTATGGAGGGGAGAGTCCTGCTGAGAGGCCTGTGGTGAGGGGATGACTCCCCGATAGAGAGGACTCACGCTGCAGAAGCTCGTGGACACGACTCTCGCGTGGGTGGGACCCCACGGTGCCGCAGGGGAAGGGTGTGTGTATGTGGAATGCCCCCCCCAGCTGAGATGGAAGACAGCTCGGGAGGAACGGACTGAAACCCCTCACTCTCCATTCCCTGCCCCCCCTGTACTGCGAACGGGAGGGAAGAAGGGAGCGAATCTCTGATTAAAGTCATGAGTGCGAAGAGGCGAGGGGTGGGGGGAGGAAGTAGAAGTGATAATATCTGGGGAAGAAAAGCAGCTTGTTGGGAATCACCGGAACCCCACTGCCCATTCCCTGCCCCTCCCCGCGCCATGTTGGGGGGGGAAGAAGGGAGTAAAATCGGGATGAGTTTTAAGTTTGCTAAGAAGGGAGGGGTGGGGGGAAGGTGCTTGAAGACCTGGCCGCTTCTTATCTCGTTCCGGTTCACTGGGTGTAGTAGTTGTAGTAAGTAGTAATAAATCACCTTTTTCTTTCCTTTATTCTGTGCTGCGTCTGTTTTGCCCATTGCACTAATTGGAGAGTGATCCCTCTGTCCTTATCTCAAGTCCTAAGCCTCCTAATATCTATTTTCTCCCCCTTTTCGGCTGAAGGGGGGAGTGAGCGAGCGGCTTGGTGGGTATTTGGCCTTTGGTTAGGTCCAAAACCACCACAAGGATGCATTCAGATTCAGTGAAACATTTCATTCAGTTGTTTCACTTGGGGAAAAACAAAGGACATTTTGTTTTGGCATTTCCTGAATCGAATGTCTCACTTGGAAATGTACTTCAGTATTATTAAATGCTAACTAGGTTGAGGAAATGCATTTGAATGAACCTTTCCACACTGTCCTGACCAAACTCTAATTTGACCGAAAGCCCATCTGTTTTCAGCTGTATGGTTTGGTAAAACTTATATGCATAGACATGCATATGTGCATACATATATGCACACTGGTATCTGTTACTGATGTCAGAATTGTTTAGGTAAGGAAACGGAAGTCACTAGTTTAATGTTAGAGATTTCATTTCAAGTGTGTCCCATGGTATTTTTTTAGTTTTTAAATCCTGCAGAAGATAACCTTGCACACCTCAGTCTTGCCCCTCCTGCTTGCAAGTAACCATTGACTTTGAGAATAGCTCTGAAAGCAAGAAAGGTATGGTTTGGATTTATCATCAGCTCTACTGCCTAACAGAATTTGACAGCATGAAACTATGAAATGGATAGACTGATTAAAATTTAAATCCAGCCATACTTACAGTACATATTAAAGTCAATGCACTTTCTAAGCCAAAAATCATTGGAAAGAGTTAAGGCAGAAACACTGAACCTTTTGGGGTCCATCAATTTCAATTCATTTGCTCTGATTTTATGGATTGGTACTTGGTCTCTTCACTCTAGTGTCTATGAAACGTCAGTCCTTCTAGTGGCAGCTCCTGAATAAAATGCCCTGCATATGTAACTGTAATTTCAACACTTTTTCAAGCATTCAAATATTTAACCACACCATGTCTGCCTTTTAGAATTAGGTTCCTGCAGTACTAGAGTAAAGCTTGCTTTGTTTTACCTTGACATCACAAGAGGCATAAAATGCACATAACTATCATTCCATGGTGCATTTATATATAGTCTGAATAGTTCTGGTTGTGCAAAACAGCCATGGTTTACTTCCCACCATATATGGTTTTAGGAGGTGTATACTTATGCACTATGCAAACACTTAAATTACATAAAACACATAATTATATTTTTTAAGAAGCTGGAATTACTCCGCTAAAAGTGTAACTAACAGAAACCACAAAAATATTAACATGACAAGCTAATGACCTAATTATAAATTGTATTTATTAATCCCTACCAGAATACAAAATATACATTATCCAAAACAACTCTGAATCTGGCTCTTTCATTACACAGGTAAGAATGTAAGAATGACTAATTTTCTGTAAAGAACACACTTTTAACAATGACTGACATTGTGCTTTCCTTGGACTGAAACAGTTAGGCTATAGCTCTCCTGTTATATTTAAGGAGAATAAAATGATTGAAATGACAACCAATAAAGAGTCAGACTTTGAAGGATAGATTTATTTGTAACCTTAAAGGTTTTCCCTTATTTCTGTAAATACATGTACAGGTGCATCAGTGGTGCATGTACAAACAAATGTCTTTGCTTATATGCAAAACATCGTACTTAGGGTGATGATTAGCACAAAATAGCTTGATGTTTCAAATATTTTGACCATCAAACTTCAGACATACAGCAATGAGAATGGAATATTTTAAAATTCACTGCTTTTGATAGGCAAGGCAATTAAAGACAAATACACAGTAAAGATATTTTCCTCAATTTCCTAGTAAGGCAGGCATTTTCAGGATAACTTCGGGAAGAGATGTTGAGCAACAATCATTACTGATGAAGAGCTTTACAAAGAGCATGCATAAAAGTTTTGTGGCTGTTCTTTTCGTTCTAAAATTAGTTATCTGTTTTGTAATGTTGAAATTGTAATATAACACTTGAGGCAAAGTTAAAATTTACATCCCATTTTACATACTGAAATATATGAGAAAAATCTAATAAAATGATGTTAAAAAAATCAAAGCAGCTTATTTTAGCTAGGCAAGATTATTAAAAAAGGGAAGTTTCTACATTATTACTTTTTAAAATTACTTAGAAAAATCCAGTAACTATTAAAAAAATAAAAATAGGAAGAGTGACTCATCTTCATTTGACAGGTTAAGTCACCACATCAGGAAAGAAGAAAAATTGACAAGTGACATAAGTGATAAGTCACATTTGAAAATCATGAGGATGGAATGCCAGATCAGTGTGCAGGAGAGAAAAATGTCATGTAAAATTTTTGCCAATTATATAATTTTCTAAAGGATACAAACTCAAAAGTTTGTAGCTATCACGGTTTACCTACAATAGGTCAAAGAAAATTTACCATCTAGATTATGCAGTGGATGTACTTGCATCTATAATATTGCAAAATTTATTTCCTTTTGATATTCAGACAAGTTTTAATGTTCTTTTTTTCTGGTATGAAGTAATACTGCAGTCACTGAAAAACACTATTTCCATTTATCTTAAAAATAGTTATATGGCTCACTTAAATTTGTGATAAACATACAGTAATCTACAAAGTTCCATGAAATAATAATGAAAGCTTCTTAAACTATTCTCAAATAAGGTAAAAATTCTAACAGAAAGAGCATCTAGGCCCATGGAATAACAATGCACCTGCTAAAAAAATCAAAATAAGGTTCTGTTTTCCTTAGTATAACCAGAGTTAAGAATAATAACCATGTAAGCTTTTGCTGTAGTAAGCCTTTATCCTATTGATGACATTTACTTCTTTTATCTCTGTTCTTTTTCTCCCTTGAATTTATTTTAAAATACTAGCAAGTAATTCAGCCCAATATTCTCTGGACTGAAGTACCAATGAAATTAATGGAAGCTATTTTAATATGTATCCCACGGGACACATTAATATTGCATAAATAAAGTCATACTCATATTACAGGCTAAGAAAACAGGTAATGAAAAACATTCCTAAAAGCCATATAAAGATGAACCTTAATTTTTAATTAATTTGTGAACAGACTTCCAGACAGTTTATATTGGTTTTGATTGCCAAATATGCTCCATGCCACTCAACAGATATCAGTATATGGTTAAACCATTGCTGTTTCACCAACTTGTGGAATTTGTGTCGTAGTGATAGTAGATACTGAAGGACAAAATCTTGGCTGCTTTGAAGACGATAAAAGTCTTCCCATTATTTTTCTGGTGAGTAAGGCTTTGCACAATGTTTCTTGAAAGCTGGGAGATATCAACATGACATTGCACCTGTAAACATCCTAACATAGGCAAAAGGGACTGAGGATTAAAACCTCATGTACTATTTATGCTTGCCCATCTTAATGGAATTAAATGTTACTGTCCTAATTCCATTTTTTAGGATACATTCAGCAGCAATGGTGAATGTCATATACTTACAGCAGTTTTGAGTATAATCTGATATTTGTATTAAAAAAAAAAGGAAAGAATCTGAAGATTTTCAAGAATACGACTACTCTAGATTGAGACGATTAAGTTTCTGGGTTTTATTAAAATATATTAAATTATATTGTGGTCAGAACTAAAATCCTGCGGATTTCTTTATTCCTTTTATTTTGGTGGCAGTTTCTAGAATCCAGATCTTAAATGGAAGAGTGAAGTTGAAATCTGCGTTCCCCTTCTTCTGCCTCCAGTCCACTGTCGTGGTTTGACCCTGGCTGGAGGCCAGGCACCCATCAAATCTGTTCCATCACTCCCCTTTTCAGCTGGACAGGGAAGAAAATATATATTGAGAGGCTTAGGAGTCGAAATAAGGACAGGGAGAGATCATTCTGCAATCAGCGTCACGGGCACAACAGATTCAACACAGAAGAAAGGAAAGAAACTCTCTAATTGATGACACTGCACTGCATACCCAGTGACACCAGAGTCGGGTAATGAGAAGTGAGACCAGATCTTAAAGCACCTCCCCCCACCACTCTCCCTTCTTAGCAGACTTCACTTTAGTCAA
>VZTU01009247.1:10204-20420 GCA_013400835.1 Zapornia atra
GAAAAGGGCTTCATCCCTTCACCAACTGCCCCAGCGTGGGCCACTTCTGTGGGCCGCAGTCTCTCAGGCCCAGACCTCTCCAGCCTGGTCCCCCACAGAGTCACAAGTCCCCCAGCAAAACTGCTCCAGTGTGGGCCTCTCTCTCCATGAGCTTCAGGTCCTGCTAGGAGCTAGCTCTAACGCAGCTCACAGCATCCTCCATATGTCTCCACCTACTCCAGTGTGGGGTATTTCCGTGGGCTGCAAGTGGGAACTCTGGTCCCCACCATATTCCACCAGCTGCAGGAGAATCTTTCTCTCCAGTGCCTGGAGAGCCTTCTCCTCCTACCCCCTTCTTCACTGACCTTGGTGTCTGCACAGTTTCTTTTCTCTGGTGGCAAAAAGCATCTGCTAGTGTTTTTTTCTTTTCTACTAAATGTGATTCCCAGAAGCTCTGTGACTGATTGGCTTGGCCTTGGTCAGGAAACTTGGTCTGGAAACTTCTCTTCTCCAGCCTGAACAACCCCAAATGTCTCAGCTTTTGTTTCATAAGAGAGGTGTTCCTGGCCCTCCTCTGGACTCCTTCCAACAAGTCCATCTTGTACTGAGGACTCCAGAGCTGGATGCAGTTCTCCAGGTGAAGTCTCACTATAGTGGCGTAAAAGGGGAGAAATGAGTGGCAAAGGCCCTTGCTCTGTGTAATCAATGCTCAGCAGTAATGAAAACTCTGTTTTCAGCACAAAACCAAAACACAGACGCATACTAGCTATGATGAAGAAAATTAACTCTGACCCAGCCAAAACCAGGACAAAAGGGGACATGATTTCTTTGTCAATAATTTAAACCATCATAGGAAGTAAAGGAAACAGGGAAAGTAGTACAGAAGCTCATCTACCCCCTATGCTCATTCTGCCATTAAAGTTCACTGACCAATGGATTTCTGATATAGATGGAATTTTTTGTGCCATTGATACTGCTTAAAATAGTGGTGACTGATAGTCTTTCAAGGCTGAAGTGTTTTCTTTCATGGCTTCAAGTGAAGCCTTTCCAAAGCAGCAAGATATTCATAGCAGCTAACATTTTAATATGGGGGGGGGGAAAAGTTACTTGCATTTTTCAAATATGAAGGATTTAACAAGCTTGCCTCAATGCTGTCAGAATAAATTAAGCAAATTAAACAAAAGTAAATAGAAGTTACTACTATCAGTAGTGGATTTTTGATGTAAAATATTCCAGTAAAATGAATTAAAGTTCAAAATATATTAGAAAGAACAGGTAAATGTTGATAAATAATGTCACAAGCTTTCTGAGCTTATAAGGTGTTGCATACCTTAGGTTGTCAGTAAAGAATAGGTAGGTGTTTGAACACACTATTCTTAAGAGAAATAAATGTAACAAACACATTGAATGACCCTTTAGATATACACCTATGAGAAAAATTAAATCTACTGTCTGCAAGCCTTAAACCATCTTCAGTGAACACTGCATTATGTTGTGAGTTCTTCCTTTGATTATCAGTGTCTTCTCCTACCTAGCTATTACATACACTTTTCTGCTAGATATTTAACAGAATTTGATGTTTTAATTATAAAATAATGAGGTTGAAATCCAAAGAGAAATCACCATATATCATTACTTTAATCTTCTTTTTTGAAAAATGTTTTTAATTTCTGTGCACTACATTGAAATTCATTGAATAAATAGTCTACTTCATTCTAAAAGAAAGACAAATACATGCATGTGTAGTAGAAATTCACATCGACCTGCATATCATTATTAATAGTCTAAATGATGTCACGGAAAGCACTGGAACATGTTAACGGGGTTAGTAAAACATAGAAAAAAACCCTATGTGTTATTTTATAAGACTGGTGAAACACTTTATTTAAGATTGAAATAAGTGTTTAACTTGGGACCAAGATGAATACTTAAGTAAAATCCCTACAAACTAAACAGAGAAAAGCAAGTGCTTCTAAATGGTTACTCTGATTATGAAGTGAAATACATTAGAATCATAGAATCATAGAATGGTCTGAGTTGGAAGGGACTCCAAGGATCATAGAGCTCCAACCCCTCTGCCTCAGGCAGGGCCACCAACCTCAGGCCTGGATCTACACAAGGTTGCCCAGGGCCCCATCCAACCTGGCCTTGAACACTTCCAGGGACGGGGCATCCACTACTTCTCTGGGCAGCCTGTTCCAGACCTCACCACTCTTTCTGCAAAAAACTTCCCCCTAATATCTAATCTAAACCTTCCTTCCTTTAGTTTTAATCGATTCCCCCTTGTCCTGTCATTGTCTATCCTTTTAAAAAGTTGAATCCCCTCCTGCTTGTAAGCTCCCTTCAGGTACTGGAAGGCTGCATTGAGGTCCTGCCGCAGTCTTCTCTTCTCCAGGCTGAACAAGCTCCCTCAGCCTCTCTTTGTAGGGCAGGTGCTCCAGCCCTCTAATCATCTTCGTGGCCCTCCTCTGAACCCTCTCCAACAGTTCCACATCTTTCTTGTATTGGGGGCCCCAGATCTGGACACAGTACTCCAGATGGGGCCTCACGAGGGCAGAGTAGAGAGGGACATTAATACCAATCTGTCACATAAGCCTCAGAGTCCCACTGCTTTGGAGGTGGAAATGGGCAACAGCATCCCCTCTTCACAGGGCCCACTTCAAGTAAAGCAAATTTAAGGTATGGAGAGCACATGAGAAGTGAAAACTTTTTGAGCTGTTGTATGCAAGATACACAGATAGGGGATGTGAAGGGGTTTGCATGCTCTGGGTACACTGCTGTAGGACAAACTACCTGCTGCCTACACAAGAGTCTAGACGTCACGGCATTGTCAGGAAAGTACTGAGAGTTTCCCAAACTCAAAACTGTGCAATTAATGAATGGTGCCCCTTTTCAGTAGTTATTATGCCTTCATTTTTGACCCCATTACTATCTTCTATTTGTCTTTCTCAGTACATATCAGATATCACAACACTTGATAATAATGAATACTCAATTGTTTCTTTTAATTAAGAGAGCAGGTTTTATATACTAATCAATTCTCCTGCATGCCCTTTTCACTGTGCAGACCAAGCAAGATTTTTTCTTTTTATTTAAAATATTCATGTGAAGCAAAACATTGCTGCTGGTACTTAATCTCTTCTCACACTTATGAAAATGCATCTTTCTTTTATTCCATATGTTTATAAGGCTACACATACTGTGCTCTGCATCAATTATAATAGTTTCTTCAGCAGTACACTCACCTCTTGACCTAATATCTAGCTTTCTGAAGCCCTATCTTCTTTATCTATTTGAGGTGTTACTGTTGCCTTTTGGAAATTATCATGGGAAATACCTCAGTGGTGTGTTTAAGCTGCTTCTTTACTGTTTGTTATCATGAATCTTCTCTATCTGACTAAAATGTCGGTCCCTTTTTGTATCTGGACACATGTTATAGAGATTCAGATAGTAAACCTCATAAGAAAAAATAGTATTAAATATGCTATTGTTACATTTACTCAAAAATGTTACTTACTGAAACTACGTATATGATTTTTTAAGTAATAAGCTGAAGTAGTTCACTTTTTCTTTTTTCTTTCAACCCTATTTTGAAGTTTATACTTTTTTATACAAGTTTTTCTTGTGCTAAATACAAGATTGATTAACATCAATCTGAGTGGCTGACACGCAGGCACACTGCGCTGCCATCCAGAGAGACCTGGACAGGCTGCAGAGCTGGGCAGGGAGAAATCTAATGAAATTCAACAAGAGCAAGTGTAAAGTCTTGCACCTGGGGAGGAATAACCCACTGTATCAGTACAGGCTGGGGGATGACCTGTTGGAAAAGAGCTCTGTGGCGAAGGACCTGGGGGTCCTGGTTGATGACAGGTTGGCTATGAGTCAGCAGTGTGCCCTTGTGGCTAAGAGAGCCAATGGGATCCTGGGATGCATCAGGAAGAGTGTGTCCAGCAGGTCGAAGGAAGTGATCCTCCCCCTCTACTCTGGGTTGGTCAGGCCCCACCTGGAGTACTGTGTCCAGTTCTGGGCTCCCTGGTATAAAAAAGACAGGGACCTTCTGGAGAGAGTCCAGAGTAGGGCGACAAAGCTGATTAGGGGTCTGGAACATCTCCCCTATGAGGAAAGGCTGAGTGAGCTGGGTCTGTTCAGCCTGGAAAAAAGAAGACTTAGGGGGGACCTAATTAGTGTTTATAAATATCTTAGACATGGGATGCAGGGGGAATTGGCCAGCCCCTTTTCAGTGGTCTGTGGGGACAGGACAAGGGGCAATGGCTGTAAGCTGGAGCATAGGAAGTTCCGCACCAACATGCGGAAGAACTTTTTCACAGTGAGGGTGACAGAGCACTGGAATAGGCTGCCCAGGGAGGTGGTGGAGTCTCCTTCTCTGGAGATATTCAAGTCTCGTCTGGACGCCTATCTATGTAATATGAGATAGGGAGCCTGCTTTGGCAGGGGGGTTGGACCCGATGATCTCTTGAGGTCCCTTCCAACCCCTAAGATTCTGTGATTCTGTGATTCTGTGATTTTACTAACTCTACACTATTCTGCTTTTTTTGTCTAAATTAATGGTTTCTTTCCTCCGCCTCAAATTTTTTCAACAACATCTGTGTAAATAAGCATTAGTAAAACTGCCAAAATTCATTTACTAACAGATCATTCAATCGCAGAATTGTAAGTTTTGGAAGGCACCTCAAGAGATCATTGAGTCCAACCCCCCTGCCAAAGCAGATTCCTGAATGGATGAGAAATTAATGGAAAGTAAACTAAGAATTCAGGATTTTATTTGAACAGCTACATTTTAAACTCTTCTTTTAGGTTTACCTTGAAATTTTCTTTTGGTTTAGACCAATTCTTGTTTGTTTCTATGGAAAAACATTACCTTAACTTTTTTTAAATACTGTTATTGAGAATTTAGCCTTATATAATCCTCCTGTATTCAAGGTATTCAAGACTCCCTGAAAATCACTCCACTTGATTTGGTAAACTCAAACACAGCTTCAGCTTGCATTAACAGATGAAAATATACAGTCCTAAAAGCTAGCTCAGTCATTTGCAATAAACAGCGGGACTAAGCATAGACATTGGGTTGGCTATGCCCTATCTTTAAATTCAGTCCTGGAGAGGTAGAAATTTATCCAAGCAGTATTATTGCAGTGAGAAGGTCCAGGAAAGTCCTCAGGCTGTAGAGCTGTTGACTGTTTCTGCTTTCTCCACAAACCGCTGCTTCTGCTCCCGGGTCTCTGCTGTTCAAACGGGCTAAGAACAGAAATGGCAAAAAAAAATGTTCTGTGTTCTGTGCCTGCATCCTACAGTCTGTCATACAGAAGAAACTGGATCCTTGAGTCAAAGACTGATGGTGAGAGGGATTGAATCTCAGGGATGACAACCTCCTCTCCATCCAAATCTGAAGAACAGAAATGAGGGAAATCACGATCAAATGTTAACAACCAGTACAACCACCAAACAGAACAATGTCTGCATTCATTGTTTGGCAGCATTGGCCTATTTTTATCCTGTTAATTCACTACAAGACATGCAGATGTAAACTTCAGCAGGACTACCTTTTTAGTCACAGGACTTACTCCTTTGTGAGCAGAACACCTTCAGCTGTGTCATCAAAGATTCACTTCCTGAAATAGGTGGTTTTAATACTAACAATAATATGAATAGTCTTATTTTTTCAGGCCCACACTAACCACCTACTCTTCAACAGAGAAATGAAGCTTTAGTACATTTATTTAATTAATGCACCTTCATGTCATCAACATGGAAAGCAAGTGCAATCAACTCTATTTCAGTTTATCAGGTCAATGATCCTTGATCTAGGAGAGATTTATGTAGAGCCTGTAATGAAGTAGTAGCAGCTGTGTAGATTATTTTTTTAAGAGTACTTTTTCATCTCCTGTTTTTTGCAATAATAAAAGAAAACCCTTCAAATTGAATATAGTCAATGACTAAACATACTGGACTCATCAGAATATAGGAAGTAAATAATGTGTGTTTGCCAACTATGCATTGATGAAGAGTAATGGTTTCACTGAAGACTTCGAAGGCCACAAATAGCACAAGAACATGCTCCAATCAAACTTTTGTAATATGTTAGTTTATGTAGTTACATGTTTTACTAAAAGGCCAAAAGAAACACCTCATTAGAATCGCACAGGCTTGCTAAATGTTAAAGCAAAACAAATCCAAAAAAGTGAAAGCAGGTGTTCTGAGTTGGGCTAGTACGATTCTTACCAGAAGCTAGGACAGGACACAGCTAGGACAGGTAAGCCAAAAGAGCCAAAGGGGTTATGCTATACCATATGACAGCATGCTCTGCATAAAAGGGGACTGGTCAGGGTGGGGTGGCATTGATCCAGGACACAAGGCTTGGAGACAGTCCAGTTTTGGGACATGTGTGAGTGTGAAGTCTAAGTCTAAGACATCAGGTAAGAAAAATATTCTGTATCGCCTGTTGCATATATCCTAAGTACTGTCGCAGTTTTGCGTAACTGGGTGCTGGTAGAGAATGGGGGGCTGCAGAGATGGCTGCTGCAAGAGGCAGCAAGAAGCTCTCTATAGGCCCCAGAAAGTCAGCATCGGTCAATTCAAGGCCAGAGTCCTTACTGACCAAGGCTGAGACAATTGGGGATAGTCACAGCACCTCTGTGAATGACATTTAGGAGAAAGAAAAAAAAATAAACCCCACAAGCAGCTGGATTTTGCCACCAGAGAAGGGAGTGAGAAGAGGTAAGAAACTGTGCAGACACCAAGGCCAGGGAGGGGAGCAGAGGAGGCGCCCCAGGTGCCAGAGAGAAAGATGCCCCTACAGCTCGTGGAGAAACCCATGGTGGAGCGGTTGTCCCCCGCAGCCCATGGAAGAGGCCAAGACCCCACCTGTAGTCCTTGGAGAGGCTCCACACTGGATGGAGCAGGTAGAGACATACAGAAGATGCTGTGACCCACGTTGGAGCAAGCCTCTGCCAGCACTTGCAGCCCATAGAGAGAGACAGAGACACAGAACTGAGCAAGGGAGAGATTCATGTCAGAGCAGGTTTGCTGGGGGAAGGCTTGTGACCCCGTGGAGGACTGGGACTGAGAGACTGAGAGACATTGTGATTTATGACTGCCCGCCATAGCAGTGACCCATGCTGGGGCAGCTGGTGAAGAGCTGAAGCCCTGTGGGAAAGGACACATGTTGGTGAAGTCCATGGAGGACTGTCTCCCTTGGGTGGGTCCCCACAGTGCAGCAGCGGGAGGGTGTGTGGAATAAATGCTCCACCCGGTCAAGAAGGAAACTTGCGACCTGTGGAGGCGTGCCAGAATGGGAGGGAAAAAGGGACTCAAATCATGACTAAAGTGAAGTCCGCTAAGAAGGGAGGGATGGGAGGAAGATGCTTTAAGATCTAGTTGTGCTTCTCCTTATCCAACTCTGGTGTCACTGGGTGTGCAGTGCAGTGTCATAAATTAGTTTTCTTTCCTTTCTTCTGTGTTGAGTCTGTTGTGCCCATGACGCTGATTGCAGAATGATCTCTCCCTGTCCTTAGCTAAACTCCTGAGCCTCTCAACATATATTTTCTCCCCTGTCCAACTGGGAGTGATAGGCTGACTTTTGTGGGTGTCTGGCCTCCAGCCAGGCCTAAACCACCACAGTACTGATGTTATTTCCCTCTCCCATTGCTGTCCCAGTAAACTGTCCTTATCCCAAGCCATGAGGTTTTCCTTTGTCTACCTATCCTCCTCCCCATCCCATCCAGGGAAGGTTGAACAAGCAGCTGGTTCTCAGTGGTCTGCTGGGGCTGAACCACAAAAGCAGGATAAGAGAAAAGTGGATTCCACATTCCCAAGCATGCAATTTATAATACTAAGGTAGAAGATATATAATTAGGAATGAAATATAAAACCAAACCTATAGCACTAAAGGGAGGAAAAAGTCAGATTATTAAATTCCTTACAATTACTCAGAAGACCTAAATCAAATCCACATACATTTATATGTCTCAAAAAACATTGTCCTTTTTGCACCAACAGTCAGTATAGTTTCATCTTTGTGTGCTGTTCCAGGCAGGCAGCAAATGTTTTCACAAATCACCCTTGTATTATAATAGTGTATTATAAAGCTTTTTTCTCAACTTGAATTTCTTGTTTTGAAACACAAACATGGCCATGCCAATATAATCAAATTTAAATATGATGATGCATATCTAAGCTCAGGAGTAGTTTTGTATCTTTTTTGGGGTTTTGCTGCTGTTGTGTCTTTATGAGCATTTCAGTATAGGTTCAATTTTTTCTTCAACTGAATGAAGTCAAGAAAATAGAGATTCTGATGTAGTAACATAGCTCCCAAGTGTGTTTGAGAAGATTCAAAATATAATAGAATAGGCAGCAAAATTGCAAGATTTAGCAACACTTCTGGGGTGCTTCCTCCTCCAACATGTCAGGTGCTGTCACTAAATGGGCCTGCTGGACAATTTTATAGCCTTGCCCCCAATTCAGTCTCATTTATTTCATTGACCCTTAGCCTGCTTAGCTTCCTGTCAAAGTCAGCACTGAAAACTGTCACCGCTTTTTCTTTAACTTACTTCTTAATATAGATGTGTTTCTGAGTAGTTATTTTTCTCCACAATAAGGTGTCACAAATGGAAGACTTGTAAATATAAGCCGTCTCTATAGTAGTGACAAGCTTTGTTTACTTACTAGCAGGACATTTAAATTGTACTGCTTGGTTGCAGACTTTCATACTGTGCTGCTGTATTCAGAAGCCATTATCACTGTAAGAAATAATAGCAAGAGGATACATTAATTAGGAGTTTTGCACAATAATGATGAAGATAAGGTGTATCTACATTCACAGCTATGTGAATCAGAATAGCTAAAGAATGACATAGCAGTTCAAGTAATTGCATTTTATTGTAAATAAATCCATCTGCTAAATAGTGTGGGACAGCAAGAGATACCTAGAAAGATAAGTTTGAATGAGGTTATTCAACACTGAAGTTCATATGAGAGACTTACCTCACAGGCCTTGGACAAGTTACTGGACTTTGGTTCTGCATCTCCAAAGCAATATTGGAGATAACAGCTAATAGTTTTTCAGGGGATGATGATTAATGAAAGCAAAGCTGATGTGGTGTCTAACCACTTAGCAGTATTATCACTGAAGTTTCGTAGACTGAATTTAGAAAGATAAATGGTGTCATTTAAAAGAAAACCTAATGGTCTAAGGCTATTAAACATTAACAGTTAACCTTAGCTAGTTCTATCATTTTTAACAAGCTATTGCTAAAGAACTGAGATGATACAAAAAGGGAGGTGTGAGAAGGAATCTGAAAAGCATTAGTAGACTAAGTTTAAGAAAATTCAGAAAGCTTCAATTTTTTTTTTCTTTCTTCAAAGCTGTGATTCTTTGTATGCAGCTTCATGAAATACCTACCTTACCTTTGATGTTGGACTATTTATTTTACAATATAAACAAGAAAAAGCATAAAAATCACCATAAATACTCATCCACACCTTTCATAATGAGAATTGAAATTGAATTGAAAATGAGAATCTTTCCACATATATCATCTCAATAAAGTAATTACATTTGAATCTGGCCATCATTTTGTATCTAACACCAATAGATTCAGCTGTGTGGAATGAAACAGGAGAAATTTAAACTCAAAAATAGCTTGAGAGAAACTTTCTTTTTCAAATATTAAAAAAATTTGAGGTTTTATGTTGAAAGAAGGTGAAGAAAAAGCCTATTTGAGAAACTAGGTCTTGAAACATATTGTAGTTTTTATGTCTGGGTTCTAGTGGAGAAGGGGTGCTGCGGGCGTGGCTTCTACAAGAAGCAGCCAGAAGCTCTCTGCAGGCCCTACGGAGCAAACACCAGCTGGGCTCAAGGCCAGCCCTGCCACTGACCAAGGCCGAGCCCATCAGTGACGGTCATAGCACCTCTGGGAATCACATTTAGGAGAATAAAAACTGCAAGCACCTGCTTTTTTCCAGCAGAGAAGGGAGTGAGAAGATGTAAGGAACTGTGCAAACACCAAGGTCAGGGAAAGGAGGGAGGAGGAGCCCCAAGTGCTGGAGAGAAAGATGCCCCTGCAGTCCATGGAGAAACCCATGGTGGAGCGCGTGTCCCCCTGCAGCCCATGAAAAAGGCTGAGACCCCACCTGCAGACTGTGGAGAGGCCCCACATTGGAGCAGGTAGAGACATACAGAAGACTCTGTGATCCACATTGGATCAAGCCTCTGCCAGCA
>VZTU01009247.1:25007-55491 GCA_013400835.1 Zapornia atra
AAAAAAAAAAGAATCCCTTATATTAAGGTGGAAATTTCCTTTCTTCAGTTTGCATCTACTGCTTCTTGTCCTGTCACTAGACACCAGTGAAAAGAGGCTGGCTACTTCTAAACCATCTCTTCAGGTATTTAAACACAGTGATAAGATCCTCCCTTGTGGTCTCACTGTTCTACCAGCCTTTCTTCATAGTAGAGATGGTCCTGTCCCTGAGTTATTTTCATGGCCTTTCACTGGACTCTCTCCAGAAGCTCCGTATTTCTTTTACTGGGCAACCTATAACTAGACACAGTACTCCAGGTGTGGTATCACCAGTGATGAGCATCCCTTCCTTCACCTGCTGGCAACACTCCTTCTAAAGCAGCCCAGGATACCATTAGCCTTCTTTGACTTAAGGGCACACTGCTGGCTCATGTTCAGCCTGGCATCCACTAGGACACCCAAGGCCTGACAAGCTGCTTTCTGCCTGGGTGTCCCCCAGTATGTGTTTGCGCATGCTATTGTTCCTTCCCAGGTGCAGGAGTTTCAGTTTCTCTTGTTGAATTTCATGAGGTCCTTGTCATCCTATTTCTCCATCCAGACACAGTCCTTCTGGGTGGCAGCATGATCTTCTGCTGTATCAGCCACTCCACCCAGTTTTGTGCCATCAGTAAAGTTTCTAAGGGTAAGCTCTACCCCATCATCCATATCATTAATGAATGTGCTAAAAAAGATCAGACATAGCATTGACATCTGGGTTACACCATTGGCTACTGGCCTCTGACTAGACTTCATGTCACTGTTCACCACCCTCTGGGTCTTGACATTCTGCCGCTTTTCATTCCACCTCACTGTCTGCTCATCCAGCCCATACTACACCAGCTTCTCTGTGCGGATCTGAAGGAAGACAATGTAAAATTTTTACCAAAGTCAAAGTAAACAATATCCACACCTCTCATCTATCAAGCCAGTCATTTAAATGTAGAAAGTTATAGGTAAAGCATTACTTCTCCTTGGTGAATCCTTGCCAACTGCTCCTGATGGATTTCCTATTTTTCACATTCCTGGAAATGGTTCCTAAGTATAGTTGTTCCATGACCTTCCCAGGTACTGTGGAGAGGGTGACTGGCCTACAGTTTACTGGACCCTCCTGTCTGCCCTTTTTGAAGATAGGAGTGACATTTCCTTTCCTCCAGTCATCCAGCATGTCTCGCAGTTGCCATGATTGTTCAAAGATTGTCAAGAACTGTCTCTTAAGGACATCAACCAGTTCCCTTGGCACTCATGCTTTAACTTATGTATGTCCAGGTTGCTTAACTACACCCTGACCTGATTATCTTTCACCAAGGGTATGTTATCTTCACTCCAGACTTTCCTCATGATCTCCAGGGCCTGGTATTCCCAAAGGCTGATCGTGATAGCAGAGGCTGAAGAAGGCATTCAGAGCTCAGCCTTTACCATGTTCTATGTAACGAGGTTCCCTTTCTCATTCAGCACTGGGCCCCCTTTTTCCCTGGTTTTCTTTCTGCCATCTATGTACTTAAATAAGCCTTTTTTGTTGTCTTTGTCATCCCTTGCCAGTTTCAATTCCAGGTCAGGCTTTGTCTTTTCTAATTCCCTGTCTGCATTACAGGACACCATTTCAGTAGTATTCTTCCCAGGTTACCTGCCCATGCTTCCACCTTCTATGTACTTTCTCACTGCTTCTACCTTCTGTATATATCAAAAGATTAAGTACAAACCCAAATGCAAAGTAGCCTAAGTATCAGAAAGTTCTAGGTTGCCATCTGCTACTAATAAACTACTTGATAAGACTTATTTTATAGGTAGTCACACTTCACCAAGCCTGACTGTCATGCTCATCTCCTCTATGCTGTGATTCAGTGAGAAGTGATCATGCTGAGTGGATTGGTATAGGTGTAGCTTAAGAGACAATTGATACAACTTTAATATAAGAATTTTCATAATTTTGAGAAAAGGCTAGTTTAAAAGAAAGCTGTAACTGTGTAAGCTGCTTGTGAGAGCAGAGCAAAACTTAACCATAACAATGCAACAGTAACAGCCTTGAAGATAAAGAAGTAAGAATTGGTGTGTTTTTAGGAATAGATTAGTTTTGAATTTTAGCAGAATTTGACTGTGATCACATAAGCTGTTTCATGAAAGCAGCTACAAAACTTAGCCATAATAGTGCAACAGCCTTGAAACCAGAGGAAGTAGGAGATAGAGGAGTCGTAAAGAATGAGACTAACAACCAATTAAAAGACAGAGTCTATCTTGTTTTCAGTGAAAGACTAACTACTCGGTGCAGGTGTTGGGAGCCCAGATAAGCATGGAGAAACCCGTGAAGAGCATGCGCTGAGAGAGAGAAAGACGTCCAGCCTTCATCCCTGGAGACCACCGGAAGACCCCCTGAGTGTCACTGAGCAGGCTCTATCTGGGAGGAGTTAATGTAAATGACTTCCTGGAGATAATTTGCATAACCCTGCCTTTTCTTAGAAATTATAATGAATATGTATAATTAATCTGTATAAATATGAGAAATTTGGCTTTAATGGGCGCACACATTTGGAGGAGCGATCCCCTGTGTGCCCAGCGCTGCAATAAAGGATACCTGCTTAATAGTCACCAAAGGCAATTGAGTTTTGATTCCGGCTTTCCGAGGCATCAGCTGCGAGCATTTTCCTGCTTGGACCCTGGGCCCTGTTGGCCTCATGTCACAGTTTCCTAAGAGTCACAGCCTGCTTTGTGCTTTGGGTTGGACAGAAACTTAGAAACTTAAGTTTCATTTGGAACATTAATAGTTAAGGGAAGAACATCACCCTAAAGTCAGTGAGGAGAAGGGGTAGAGAGTATTGGTTTCAGTGTTCTTTTCCTCAGTAAAAATACCAATCTCAAGTAATTTTCGAGCTCTACTCAGACAGCTCATAAGTGTAAAGGACTCTATTTCCTAAAAATCCAAAATGTGCCAAGTAACATGTGAATTTTACACTCTGTTTATTCATCAGTACCAGTTGCCCACTTTCAAGCTCTTTTGTCTAAAAGAAAGAGACAGTGCAGAAAATTAATAAATTAAATTTTTTTTTTTCACAATTAGCATTTGCTTTCCTCATATTCTAACACTCTTAATTTTTACTTAGCTGCTCTAGTCATTTGATTGCACAAGAAAACACTTCTTACTGACATTTCCATTCCTCAATGTTAGAAAGAAAAATACTTTAAAAATGAATCCTAAATCTTCCAATGCATGTAAAAAGCACAAATAATGCATTTCAGATAATTATTGTAAAGTCATGGGGTTTTTATGTTCGTTTTGTTTTGTTTGGTTTTGGTTTTTTTTACACGAGTCCTGATTTGTATTACTTGAATGCTTTGTGATTATAACACTGTCTATAGCTGTTGGGTCTTTATTTACTTATTGACTGAATATTAGGCCTACAAACTGACAACAACAGATTGTTTTAATAGGAAAGATAGAAGATTGATTTCATTGGCATTTACCTGACACTCAGATGTCATGTATTCATGGCTGAAATGCCTAAAGCTGACATCAAATTGGATTATAAAACGAAGAGAATGTGATAAAGAAGAAATTAATTCTAAAGGCTTTATTAATGACTTAGATGGAAATCAAATTTGAGTATTTACACTGTAGTTATATTCTGTCCTCACCTTCTAAACACTATGATCTTAAAGCTGACTTTTGACAATGTTATATATTAACTGATTCTCCCACCAGAATTGATTGTTCTTAATTGATTCCAGCCCCTTGCTGTCCTTGGTTTTGTCACATCATTCCCCAAATGTATAGCAATTAAAAAAAAAGTGTTGTATTTTTCTGTTTGGTTTTGTGGTTTGCTGTTTTGTTTTGTTTTTTTTAATTGAAGCAATATTGTACATTTTAATAATTTTTAAAAAAATCTTCCTATATGCATGTGCAGTTAGTGTTAACATAAATTGTCAATCAAAAAGCCAACGTGTTTTGAAAAGCAAAATTCTGTTTTTTGGGGGTTTTTTTGGTGAAAATGTAGAAGGTTTTTCATACTCTCGACTTCTTTCTTCTCGGAAGATCATCAGCTGGGAACATTTATCGTAACTCCACTGAAGCACTTTGCTACATTAAGGGCTTCAAAATTGACAAGGAAAAAAGAAAATGATTGTGAAAAAATGCAGGGCAGCCAATGCCCTATCTTCCTGTAAAAACTTTAATAATAGAGACAGAACATTGATGTTATATTTAGCCCATACTTTTCGTTGTCAAAATATTCTCAAAGGTACTTTCATAATGTGCTATGAAAATTATCTTAACTTCTTGGCTTTTTGTAAATCTGGTTATGCCTGAAGAGCTGCATTGCTTAAAACACATTTGGTAAAAAACAAAAAATGGTTAAAGAATACAAATTGGCTGACTGGAATAATTAACAGTACAATCTTATCTAAAAATTAAGGTTTTATCTACAATAAGCATATCAGGAGAGTGGGAGTACCCGTCCAACTTCCTAATGAAGTAAGCTGTAATCTGTAACAAATGAGGTTCACTACAATTTATTGGCACCCCACATTTCAAACTTGCAGTTCTATCAGTGACTAGAAGTTCTGGAATACAGCTGTTCTGCAGGTAGCATTCAGAGTGAGAGAGAGAAGGTAAATCTGTAAATCCCAAATCCATCTTGGTCACTGATAATAAGTGAGGTAACACCATGCTAGTAGGTGGCGTTAGAAAGTATCTGTGGAATGGATTAATGAAATGATATGTTTTTCACATGATGGTGAGGACAAGAACGATATGCAAGCACAAAAATTAAAGCTGTTCATTTGATTTCTGAAAATTACTATAAGCAAGAACCAAGATTTGAGCTATATTTGGACAGAGAGAATTAAAAGTATAATTTGAACCATAAATTATTGGCAGTTAAAGGGACTGTTTGCGGAAGTGTCACCATATGCTTCTCCTGGTTTTATACTCATCTTTAGTCATCTGCTTTTTACCATTGTCAGTAGGAGAATGTAATACCAGACGGATCTTTGGACTGTTCCTATGTTCCTTTCTTATGCTTAAAGGGAACATGAAGAAAGCAACACTAAAAGAAAAAAAAAACACTTGCCAAATGTTTAACATCTCATAGGGCACAATAAGTATGTATAAGATTTTCTCTCTCCTTCTTGAGTAATTCATTCAAATTAAAAGCCAGAGTACACCTGACATCTATATCTAAACTTATCCACAAACAAGGAAGCCATCTGTTTAAGAGCAACTTTCTCATATACCTGGAATACACAGGTAAACTTTTTTTCAGTTTACCAGCACAAATGATCAACAAAGGACAAGAGAAAAATCCTTTAACACACAGGTATGAGCTGAAAGTTTGCTTCCATATTCTTTTTTCTAAGTGCTAAAAAGCCTAGGGAAAAAAAATAATTAAAAAAAAAAAAAATCCTTTCTGTCCCAGAAACTCTGGTAATTATAAAATCGCTGAGATCCCATGACATCATCAGTTAAGAAACTGAAAGCTGAACAACCAAGTGGAAAAATGTCTTTTCAGAGCCACAAAGCAGTTAGCATGGATTTGTCAAGAAAAAAGCTCTGTCAGACCAATTCAGTTTCTTCCTCTAACATCACAATAAGACTTCAGGCTAGTAAGGCTTTTGACACATGACATTCTTATGTGTAAACAAGAAAGCACTGTCTAGCTTAAGATAATATACTGTAAGCTCATTGAAATCTGAATGACTTGGTGTTTTGCTATTAATAGTGAAAGGCTATCAAGCAGAATCAGACTTGTGTTGGTTTTAATGCTTTTATTAACAACAAGAGTGATGAAATATGCTTATTCAACACATGAATTACATCACTTTGAGAGAGATTGCTCATATACAGGAGAGGGAATTTAGGACTCAAAATGATCTTGAAAAATTTATTAAATTTTATATGAAAAATTCATGATGTTCTTTAGCAAAGGAAAGCACAAGGTGCTGCCACTCAGGAAAATTAACATAGTAACTTGGAACTTTGTAGGTAGCAGCTATCCAGTAAAGGGATCAGGATGTGTCTCTGAATCACAACCTGAGGGTGAATCAAGAATACCACAATGTCCTAAAAGAGTGGTCTTCTCTAGTTATTGACCAATAGATGACCAAAATAGTCCAAAGCTGAGTAGAAAAACAATTAGATAAGTTGTGAACAAACAAATGTGTCCTACACTTACCTTGACTACTTTGGACATGTGCAATGCTTCAACTATATGTACTGCAGAAGTGAGAAGAAAGTATGATTGGTCATCAATTAAGTATGTCCGTCCTACTTTGGGCCTTTTAGTCAAAAGAAACAAATGCAAAGAGTAGACATGGTACAGAACTCTAAAGGCTTAAAAAAGCTACTGCAAGAAAGAAGACCTATAAAGACAGGATACCTATGTACAGTTTTCTACTATGTAAGGAAATGAAGTGGTCTTCCCCCATGGAAAACTTCAAGAACAAACTTGAAAAGACCCTAGCAAGAAGGTTATCATCTAAGTTGTCATGGTCTAGGACAGGGGACCAGAGCTGCTCTCTCTCACAGGTCAATGACTGTGTGACTTCAAACTCTCACTTATATTTGCTTTTATTCGGTGGAAATTAGTGGCTTTTTAATGGAATGTAGGTTTTTTTATTCTTTTTTTTTTTTTTCAGCATATATTTAACCCTACCAGTAGAAGCTATCTCTTTCAGTCTTAATCATCTCAAATTGAGATGTTGAGATCAGATCTCCACTGAGACTCAATTTAGCCAAGGTGGAACAGGAATAACTTCTGAAAAATTACTTAGCCCAATTCTCTTTGGCAGAGGAGTCTGGATGAAATGTCAGATGGAGATATTTTATTTTTCCACTGGCTAGATGAGAATCTGGAACTAGTTTAGACCAGATGATGAGTTTTGATATCTAGCATTCAATGAAAGGAATTCCACACCCAGAGTCTTTTAAGTATCCATGAATGAAGCAGTACCTGTCACTTCCAGCCTATAAGCAAATTACTGTTAGAAGCATTCTCATTTTTCTCCAACAGACCTACTTATTTCTCACAATAGTCTTGCTCTTTGAAAAGGCCAAATACCATCCTTTCCAAATTCTTCAAAACACTAATGTTATGTCTCCACTTCCTTTATATTCATATCTCTTTTGAGGTGTTGAATAGGCTAATTGGTCACTAAGTAGACTGAATTATTTTCTACATTTTTCTATCCCCTCCAATCCCATCATTAGAAGTAGGCACCAAGACGAAAAAGATAATAAAATTATTAATGACCTTCTTGTTCTTCTGGAAACGTTTAAATGAGTAATTTTTCAACTTGCAATGCAATAAAGCAAAGGTTTTACTTCAAGAATATGCATGAATAGTTTTGTATACATATAAGTAACAGAAGTCTACATGACTCTCAATTCTATTTGGCACTGTTCATTTTGGCTACCATTGGGTCTATTATTACATAGGTTTTGCCTCGATTCAGCATCTGATATAATGTCTTATACAAGGTAAGTATGGAAAGAATTTATAGGAGGAGCAGAGAGCAACATAAAAATAGGCCATTTGTGGGTTTATTCCCCTTTCAGATGTTAATTATTCTTTCCAATGATTATGAGAAGTGATCACTAGCAATACTTTAAAAATGACTTTTGTATATGCATTAATGCTTTAGTTAGCTACATTTTGGAAAAGATAGGAAGAGACTCAGGTTTTTGATACAGGACACTCAAAGAGTCATTCAATGACATTTGAAAGCAGTTAAATAAAATAATAATTAACTTTTGCCCACAGTGCTCTTCTATCATTTGTATGAATGGGCAAAACATGAACTGAACAGTTAATTTAGCTTTTTTGCCTTTGAAAGATCTTGCATGATTGAGCAATGCGGTTTTGGTTATTTTCTAAATTTACTTTAAAAAAACAAAACAAGAAACACAACACAATTGAGATCATCTTTATTTATGCCATGTACTCTTCAAAGCCCATTCTTATCCAGTAAGTCTATAAGAAAAAACCCTAATGTCCAAATCGCCATCCTTTGAGAAAATGTCAGGGTGTCCTTTGTGAGCAAAGGGCTAGAATCACCAATAAAGAGAACAGTCATTGACAAATTCACAGAACCTATTAATGGCAGGAGGAAAAATACTCAGCTATAGTAGAAAGAAAAGATGAAATGAGTATTTATCTGTTAGCTTTTTGAAACAGTATTTTGTAATCTCTTTGGAAGTAATTAGGTATTGTTAACATGATAGCATGACAGAAGAGACACGAAGAGAACACTTCTGTGCTGTTTTTATTTTATAGTTACATAGCTTAGAATGTCATGCTTCATTCATTCATTTAATTAACAGTAGATCACATTTCTTCTTATGGCAGGTGCTGTTTTGCAGTCCTAGTGATTCTGGCTACAAGCAGTAGCATTTCCAACTCCAGTGTCAGTCTATATAGACATTCTCCAAGTCCTAGTCTGTTTACCATCTACTACATCCACACCCAAGGCACAGACCACCTTAGTTTGTTCAGAATTTAAATATCAAATTATTCTGAAATGTTGAGACCTCATTACAGAAACCTCATAACAGGATACAACCTTGCATCTTTCATTTACCACCTTAGTTAATTTTTTAGTAACTCAACTTCAAAGAAGTTATTCAATGTTTTGCATAAAAAATAGAATTCTTCCTCACCAACCTTTAGGAGTTCTATTGATGTGAAAAGAATTTAAAAAAGAATATTAAAATACTACTAAAATTGAGTTATCACGGTATCTAATCTGTGGGAGGCTTTTTCTGTAGCTGAGATCTTGTGGTAGAGGAAGGTTGTTTCTAGCCTTCTTGCAATTTTGCAAAGGTATTGCAGTGTAAAAGAATGTTCAGTAATTAAGTGATTCCCTAGATTTGTCCAGGCCAACAATTTTGGAAGTGTCAAATTTCAGGTAATTTGGAATTGGTTATTTACATGGATTAATAATATCTGTTTTCTAAATCTAGACTCTGTCCCTCCTTAACAAACAACCTGTAACAAACTACATGCTAAAAGGAAGAAAAAAGCTCTGGAGTTTGTGTGGAAAAAAACCCCTAAAAGCCCGCTGTTAGACAATCCCTAATTGAGGAACACTTGGATTACTTGGGCTACAAAGATTATATGAGAATATATTTTACCTCTGGGCCTTCTTGTTTCATTACACATAAGAAGATGCCTACTTGTCCTTATGGAGGTTTGTATTATAAGATCCTCTCCTCTTTTTCTGGATCTTAAGAAATTTCTTAGGTTTTAAACCCCATTGAGAAGAACTTGTATAGTATAAACAGTACACAAAATCTTGAAATGGGTTTCAAAAGGTGAGTGTACTCACAGGTTCTTGAAGTAAGCCCAGATGAACACACTCCAATTTATATCGGATTTTTCAGTAAATAAAACCAAAGTAAATTTAAGTTCATTCCAGAAGTCAAATTTATAAACATTAGAAGAGAATTTAATTTATATCACATTTTAAAAACCTAGTTGATATTTGGAATAAGTTAGGAAGAAGTGCAGGTTATATAACTTAAACTTGCCTTCATTTTTTATTAAAAAAGAAACCCACCACAGTGTTATGTTCTCCTCCATAACTGGAGTTTTGCTTCACTAAAAATATCCTTTATAAAATATTAATTTGCAAGGTGAACAGCAGAAAAAATTGAGCTATGCCCCATCTTGATTTCATCTGGGGATCCGCATACTCTCCAAGTATTTTAAGAGCAATACTAAAATTCATTTTCAAGAGTGCACTTTTCCCCTGCAAGCCCATTTAATCTGATCAAAGACAAGAAGAGGAAAAAAGACCAAAGTGACTGAGCAGGGCAGACCAGAAGAAAAAGAGAATGTGACATTTCTTATTAACAACCAGAAAAAACCTGCCAGAAAGCATGGTGGGATAGGTCTGACCCCTCCATGAGCAGGGGTGACCAGGGTGTGGGCAGGGCCCTGCTCTCACCTTCTAGTCCCTGAGCATGGCAGGCAAAACTGTGGGAGACAATGGGCCTCTCAGGAGCCCTGGACACTTCAAGGGAACAGACTAGGACCGGGGCCTGGACAGGAGAGACTCATGAGGAGTGGTGAGATGTGGGGCTGGGGATGTGGCTACAACTTGGATCTGAGATCCATCTGCTAGAAACCAGCCTCCAAAAGTCAGGTCTGGAGGTCTTGACCTTGAATGTTATTCCTGGGTTCAGGAGCAGAATTGTGGGTCCAGGCCCCAGGTAAGACCACTCACTCGAAATAAAGCTCGGCTGTGTCCTCCAACACCCTCAAGATTTGGTAAAGATCCTTATTTCTCTTCTTTAGACCAATGTAAATTTTAGTAAGATTGGGGGGGGTGAGGAAAGAACAATATCACATTGAGAAGTGGATTATGTATCTAGGAGTTTACACAGTTACAAGATATGATATCTTTTATTTGCCTTTCGAGTGTTTAGTATAGTTAATTATTTCATGGACAGATTTTTCCAAAAGCTACTTCATTTGTTCTGCCTTGATAATCTGTGAAGCAAGAAAATACTTTGGTTGCAATCCCATCAAATTTTTCTGCAGTAAAACTTCAGTATGGGCCTGTCTGAATGTGGAGAATTGACATGATGAAATAGGAATAAGCTGAAGCTACATGGGCAGCTCAAGAAGTGTAGACACCTGTCAAAATAAAATAAAATTTAAAAAGCAGGACTAAAATAAGTGATGGAAAAAGGAAAAGCTTTCATCCTGAAGATTAAAAAAAAAAAAGACAGTGATGTACAAAAAGTAAAAAAAATGTAGAAAATGGAAACTAGAACCTAAAAGAGAACAATGTTGTTGATGTACCAATCTATTAGCAAATACTCATATTTCTCACATTTAGAGAAGCAGGATGGTGATTTGCAGACTCTAAGGAGGATGTAGGGATCTAAGACAGGTACGAGGACAGACTAGTTTGATGGTTGGGAACATTTTGACAGTGTAAGTACAGAAGCCTGTCACCCAGGAGGGTCTGAGGAAAAGATATATCATTTTCAGGATGCAATATATAGATGTTTGTCTATATGAAAAGGACTAAGCTGGAATCCTGTCTTTAAAAAGTAAAAAAAAAAAAAAAAGTTGTCCCTCTATACCGTGTATCAGTATTTTTTCCCTAGAATAATGAATTTGAAAGTTAATCATACTTTGTCATACAGTCTGGATCAACAAACTGTTCCAGCAAAACTTTGTAATATGAATTTGGTCCAAATGTGTTACTTCTTTTAACTGTTATCTTCACTTGAGCAAAACAACAGATCAATAGGAATTTTACTTACTGACTTAGACTTGAGATTAATCTTCTAAAGACAGTATTCTGCCTTGTAAAATGTGCTGCCTTCAGTCCAGTGAAGAGCTAATTTTTGTTCTGGTAATACCAAGCTTTCCCACAAACAGTCCAATACTTCACTGTGCTCAAAATCTTGTTTATATACAAAGAGGAAACACACATTGTACATATAAAAATATGTATATAAAGCAAAAAAATTCTTTTTAGTTTGACTAAAATCTTTATAGTATAATTCAAGGATTATTAGTCTAGATCTAATTCTTATAGAAAACAGAAAGAATAAAAATGAAGTTAAAATTATTATATACAAGTCTTAAATTCTAGCCCTTCTCTCTAGAGCTATCTATGCTCACCTTCCCACTGCTCCTCTTGGTCCTGAGGCTGGTTGTTTCAAGCTACTGCTGAGACGGAGTGCATGCTACAGGGAGTCCTTAGCATCTGGAGTGCTTTGCTGGCAGGAGTATGATGCTGATATTCATTGCTGCTTATTATTTTTTCTAAGATTTACTTTGGGTTATTTTTCATGTCTGGTAACAAATGTTTGCACTGGTCCGCAGTTCCATGTTACATCTGAATTTACTGTATGTGGTGCCTTTTACATATGACAAATACTATTTCTGTGTCATCTTGTCACTTTTAAACCCTATTTTGTCCAGGTCTGCATTTCTGTAATGTACTGTGTAACAGCTTGAGGGCTTCCAGGGCCACATTGTGTCCCATCTCTGACCATCCCATGCTTGTGCATCTCAACAGACTGTCCTGCATTCCACTTCCCAAGGACTCTGCTTTCTTAACAGAACTGTATTTCCCTACACTGTGTCTTTGTGTGAGTCGTAAATATCTTTGTCATGGTTTCACCCCAGCCAGGAGCTGAGCACCATGCAATTGAAACCCAAAGGCAAACCTCACCAGTCGGAATAATAAGTTTACTGGCTCATCAGGGAAAGAGAAATAACAGCAATAGAATTTTATGGCAAAATATGCAAAACTGGTGATACACAATGCAGTTTCTCACTGAACAGCAGGGCTCAGGCCGTACAGCTCAGTGCCATCCCAAAGCTGGACCATCCCCAAAAACCGTGTGTCCTGGAGCCACCAGCCTTCCTTTATGGTGAGCATGACATAATTGGCATGGAATACTCTTTTTAGCCAGTTTGGGTCACCTGTCCTGGCTGTGTCCCCTCTCAGCTTCCTGAGTACCCCCCCTCAACTTCTTGTTAGCAGGGCAATATGAACAACTGAAAGTCCTTGACTGCTAGGCAACTACTAAACCTTCAATGTGCTATTGAACTGCTCCCATCCTAACTCACAAACACCGTCTGCTAGAAAGAAAATTAACTCTATCGCTGCCAAACTCAGTGCAGTTTCTGCACAGAGTAACTGCTTGTGACTGCTATATATTTTAGACTGTACTTGCATTTTACAAATATAAACAAAAGGAAAACAATCTAGCCATGGGCACCCGGTCAATTACAGAAACTGCTGTCACAGCTAAACCAAGTAAGACAAGCTGCAGGTAAAGTTAATACAGAGCAGGATTGAGAAACCTCAGTGCTGGGGTCATGCAAACTCAATACCATGGACCATTGGTAGCAATGATGACATCATGCTACAGGGCTACAATTTTGGTTGCACAGGCAGCTAAGCAGAGGGAAACAAGAAATGATCCCCAGGCAATGGACTTTCTGACTAAAGCACATGCTTAAATTTATGGATTGTAAAGTATTCTTACTTATTTCAGTTCTAGCAATGAAGCGTTCTCTGACATTGTCACGTCTTGTGCACTTCAGTAACTACTACTATAATCTCAACAAACACTGACTGCTTCATTGCTGTAATTGAAACCAGAAGCTGAGATTTAAGCATATTAAAAAAAAAACCAAAACCCTTTTTACAGTAAAAGGCTTCAGTATAATACAGCAAACAGTGAAAATTTTCACCGTTTTTGAAACAATTTAATTTTTAAATGAAATTTTGGAGGAACGTTTTCCCAAAAGATTTCTGTGAGCCTTTATGTCCCCTTCTTTTCATTTACAATCTCCGGTGACCCTTTGTCTAAGAGGAAAAAGTAAAGCACAAGTAATTATAAAGTAAAAAGCATTAGAATAGTAAAAACTGTTAGAAACATCATCCTCTTTTTTTTTTCCTTTCATAAACAAAAGCAAATTCTTTGAATGTCTGTTTTAAAATATTTTGAAAAAAAATTTAGTCAAAAACTTACATGTTCGTATGTCATTTGTGTTCCATGAAAACATCCCATTTCTCATTTCTTATAAATACATTTACAGCTTAAAGGACAGTCAGTACTTCAGACAGTTTAAAGTATCAAATTCATTGCAACCAGTGGGCTTCATTTATTTAGAATATTTATGGTATTTAAGGACCAGATTATGTTCTCTGAACATTTGCTTTTGATGGACATAAAATACACTGGAGGTATATATATACACATATACAAACAACATGGAAGGTGAGAGAAGGGGGAGAGAGAGAGACAGAGAGATATCATACTGTCTACACATGCTTTTTTGAGAAGCTTTCCAATCTTTCCACAAGGTGTGGTAAAACTATGGGGAGGAACATCTGTAATTGAAATTCTTTTCTTGTTCTACATGTATAGGTAAAAGTATGATGAGTTACTACAGTCAGCATTAATTTTTTTGGAAAATAGGTCAGTTAAAATCCCAGGTAGCAGAATCACAGAATCAGATACACAGAATTTTAGGGGTTGAAAGGGACCTCAAGAAGTTATCAGGTCCAACACTCCTGCCAAAGCAGGTTCCCTAGGACGTATCGCACAGGTAGAGATCTAGACGGGTCTTGAATATCTCCAGAGAAGGAGACTCCACACCCCCCTGGGCAGCCTGTCCTAGTGCTCTCTCACCCTCACTGTGAAAAAGTTCTTCCCCAGATTGGTGTGGAACTTCCTGTGCTCCAACGTGGAGCCATTGCCCCTTGTTCTGTATTCACTTTTCAGCAGAAAGAATAAAAGTATTCTCCTCCCTGTTTTAAAACTTCCTGGTAGCTTGTCCTTAAATTCCAACTGATTGAGAGTGGAGCTGCTTGCATAGAATCAGCTGTTGTTTAAGAGAAGTCTTAAAAAAAAAAAAAAATTAAGATGATTAACTACTGGTAGCAAACACACACTGCTGTCCATGGCAACTCTAATGCAAATGTCTGAAAGAGAAAATGTTCCAAAGAATGCTAGAGAGTTCTGTTACACTCACTTAGGAAGAGTAATTAGACAGTTCCACTTAGCTCACAGAAAAATTCTGTTTTACCTTGCAACTCGTGATTTAAATAAGCTCATAAAGGAGCCTACTAAGCAGTTGTTGACATTAAGCAGAATGTGGTTTTCAGCAAGTTATATTTCCTTTGCCTATTTATACATTCCCATCATGACTGAAAGATAAATAAACTGAAGTTTATTATGGTGCATATTAAGCACAACCCTACAAATGGACTAACACATAAACACTGAGAAATACTTGCAAGCTAAGAGAATTTGCCACTAAAATGACTGGTCTAGCTCATACTAGATTGACACTAGATGAGATAAAAGTTATGTAAAACTTTAAGTCTCTAGAGCAAGAGAATAAACCCTGCAGTTTAGAACAAAATCTGACAGCTGTTTTACTGCTAGATTTTGAAAATTTCCTTCAAGCAATATCTCATTTTTTTCTGCATTCTATTTTATTTCAGCTTTTTAATGACAAATCCCATCTAGAATCTTGTGAGATGTTTTAGTAGTTAATCTCAGAAGTTAATCCTGAGTTTGTCATTCTGGTTAAGTATCTTAATAGTAAACTGGCAACATGTGAAAATGCTTGGTGATAACATGGGTGAAAAGATGACACATGTTAAAAGTAACTGGGTTGAATAGTAGCCCTGTAATAAAATTTTGATCCACAGCTACATTTATATCCAGTCATGTTGAGTGTTTGAATGCATGCATTTTACGCATATGCTCTCATGGCAGTGGGACTCCGAAGACTTTGGTTGATTTAGGATTCATAAAATGCAAGAGAGAAGTATACATTGTCCTCTAAAAATCCAGAGTTCCTCACCCTCTTTCTCCATGGATGGCTGTTCCAGACCACATAAGACACTTCCTAAAGTTACCTGGACCTTGAATGTTATTAAAGTTTGCTCAACTCTTTCTTTCCCAGATCCTACCAGCAGCAATACTGTGTATAGTGTTTCCGGATTAAATCACATGTGCCTGGTCAGACTGACACCAAAATACCTTTACAATACAATACAGATGCCTGTCAAATCCTCTGTCCATAGACATATGTCAACATTTGTGAACTCGATTTGTGTGTTTTATTTCCTCAAGCATAATCATACTGTTACTGAAGACATGAATCATATAAATGAATGATTCAACTGTTTTGATAGTGTGCTTCAGCCATGTGCTGTAACACTGTAACACCTGGTCTGCCTTGGCTGCAGCTTAAAACGGAGACCACAAATTAAAGATCAAACTAACATGTAACTACTTCTCTTTTCAGTTCTTTACCAGACAGCTTTCTAAGTTTGATCTCCTTCAACTGACCAATCAAGATATTGGCTGCTGTTTCTTCATGAACAGGGGATTTGTATAATTGAAGAGAGGATTGCAGAAAACACATGACAATACTGTAAGATGAGTGACTAATAAAAATGGATGCAATGAAACCGCACTCTGAGTTCCAAAATGTCCTTAAATTTGGACATAATATTTTTATGAGCATTGGGCTAGTTGTTTATTTATTAGACCATGCAGTCAAATTAACACCCTAAGTTAGTGATGAAAATAATCTACTTATCAGTTTTTAAATTCTCTGTACCAGAAGATCACTGCTACTTTAAATGAAGAAAAAATACCCAAAGCATTATATACTGGATAAAAATCTATGCTCACCCATGCTTCCTAGCCACCTTTCAGGACAGTACTGAACTTCAATTAACACTTTCAACTCCAACCCGATTGCGTTTGAAAACCCTTTCCCTCTTAATTTCTGAATTCTGCAATGCAAGCACACTATGTCTGACCCAAGAAGCAAACTCAGATTTCCAAGTCATATCTCACAGGTCTATATTCTCTTTCATTTTTGTTTAACATCTTCAGTCACAGAAACAGCTTCAGTGCCAGGTTCAATTTAGTCTTCCTGGTGATTTTCTCTTCCAAACGTGCACGCCTAAGCATTGCATCAGCATAACATATTAAAAGTTTCTCCTTTTATAAATAACCTTACTTGAAAATTGTCAAACACAGTCTTCACTTCCTTTAGGAGGCACAGCTGCCAGTTTTGTTCTACTTTAGTGTGAAATTCAGCTTTTTATCCTGTAGAGATATGCTCTAAATGTCTAAGTGTCATTGTGCAATGCCAAGCATCCATAATTATGGATGTTTACTGATATGGCCAAAATGGCAGCAGATGTGTATTGACTGCAGAAGAGAAACTGCATAAGGAAGGTGGAGAAGGAAATTGGTTATTGTGATTTTATATTGTTTTTAAGATCTCACGAATAATTGTGTTCTGTAAAGACCAAGCAAAGGTAAAAAGCTGTAGTGTGCATTTTTAGCCATTGTCTTAAAAAGGTAGTAGAAAAAGAAGGATGAAGGTGATTAAGAAATATGTGGTAAATATATAACTTCTTATCCAATATACCTAATCTGAAAACAGGAATTTTCATACTAGCACAAATGTGTTCTTTTAGTGAAAACTCAATTTATTTCCTACCAGGGAAAATTCAATGATATGGACTACACGTGCACAACTTCAACAAAGTAACATCCGAAATTGAAAATTACAAGAATCAATAACATTTTCTAATGCTAGGAAGAGAGATGCTTGATAAAATCTATTTTTTTAAAAATAACAGTCATTTTTCAATTCCATACAGTGAAAGATTTTTTAGTAGGGGAACTCTGCTATGGTAAAACTGGGTAAGATCTCCTGAAGATGACTTTGATACAACTTTTCAAATATTGTTTGAGCTAAAAAATAGGCTTGAGAAGAGAAATATTTCCTTACTAATTACCCTAATAAATAGAAATAAACCCTTGGAGAAAGTTAACAGCATTTCTAAAGCAGCTCATGGAGGTTTTACTGTTTCTTGTCCACTGTGTCAGGCTGATGTGACGTTTGCTGGCACCTTCATTGAAAGGGACATAGCTGTTTCTCAATGGTGACAGGAAGGCATACTGACATGAGAGGTATCTGGCAGAGCTGTGTTCACCTTCTGGTCTACCTTTAGAGATCTCAAATCTAGAGCTAGTGGACAGTATATAAATCAGTTTAAATCATTTGAAAGGAATTCAGCTTTTCTGCTTGACCAGGATGGCAGGTTTTCTTTCCATACCTGTAACCTACACTCATAATAAGCACCTTAACCTAAAGTTTGCTTAGAAGTACTGTCTTCTTTTATGCTAAGTTTGTCTGGTTCAGAACATGATCCCTACAGAGGCAATGAAGCCAAATAAAGTGGTAGTTCCAGTACAGCTTATGGCTTGCGCTACAAGATGTTTCTGAGGAGCACAGATTTTAATGAATGCCTTATGTTTGGCCTTGTATGATGTGATGCCAAGACTGAGGAAGGACTTTCCCCTCTGGCAGGCACAAGCATATGTCCCTGCTGCAAGGGAAAAACAGATGAAGGATAATTTCCAGCTCCAGGCAGAGCTGGAACAGAACTGTACAAAGGGAATCCCTGCACTCTGACTGAAATAATCATGCTTCACAAAAATGCCATATGGATATTTTGTCTTCCTCACATTAACTCTGATTGGTTGACAAACATTTTAACTAACAGAATGAGGAAGATTTGCATAATTACACTGCATTTTTAAGAACTATACAAGGAATATGCAAATTTTGGTTTGGTTTCTAGTAGCTTTGCTATCTTTTTATATCTCCCAGGCTGTTGCCCAGCAACAAAAATGTCACAGAAGTTATTCTCATCCATTTAGTGGAAAAATCTGTTCAAAAGTAGACAAAATAAGTTATCTGAAAAAAAAATACATCCCATTCTTAACAAAACAGATATCTATCTATCTATCTATCTATCTATCTATCAATCATCTATCGACTGCTACTTCTTTTTGTTTCTTTTCTCATATCAGCTGTACTCACCATTTTTCAGTTCAAGAGTCAGATACACTTATAGGAGAGGAAGACCTCTATGCTTAGGAGAAAAATAATGCTTTTAATGTTGTTTAGAGTATTACTTCATGAAAGTAGAGTGAAAGACCAAAGGGAAAGAGGTTGGACCTGAAAAGCTGATCACAAGTTATGTGCCTAGGGTTGTTTTGGAAATAAGCTTTTCCTTTTCATATGCCAATCAATATATTTTTCAGACATGAAAATCTGAGCTTTAGTTAAATCAGATACAAATCCTCATTGGAAAATATCAATAACAGTGAGACATAATGTTTTGTCTGCTGCTTCACTTCTGAAATGAATGAAAACCACTGGACTTATCAATAATGCTTTCCCTAATAAACCAATATTCACATTAAAGAAGCATGCAACAAAACTTGTCATTATCATCAGAGCAGAAAACATGACAGGAAAACCCTAAAATCTTGTAAGAACTAACATTTTATTTTATTTTGACAACAAACCTGTGTTATAGAAAAACCTGTTTAAATTAAAAATTTGTGC
Source organism: Zapornia atra (assembly GCA_013400835.1). Lineage (NCBI taxonomy): Eukaryota > Metazoa > Chordata > Aves > Gruiformes > Rallidae > Zapornia > Zapornia atra. The sequence goes on from VZTU01009247.1 coordinate 43,952, forward strand.
AAAAGGTTTGACACTGTAAATTTTATGTGATTCTCCAAACAATAGAATGAGGCTGTCACTGGAACTTTTCTTGCTACAGATCCTTCTGTCCTTTGTTCATGTTATATAAATAAGAAAACTATTTTTTTCAAATATATATATATAAAATCAGAATAATTTATGTTGCAAGGGACCTCTAGAGGTCACCTAGTCCAAATCCATGCTCAGAGAAGGAGCATGGATTAATAACCGAAATATTAATAACCGAACATTTTTAATAACCGAAAACATGAGGATGGAAGTAGCTTGTAGTTGACTCAGAAGACATGAGGTGAGTGAGCCACAACTAGGAAACTTGCTTTCTAAGTTACCAGTCTCGTGGTACATAGAGGAGGTTGAACAGGCTTGTGTTTGACTTCCTACTTAACTAACTTGAAGGGAGTACCAGTGATCAGGAGAGCTTCAGACTGGATGGAAAAAGGAACTAGATGGTGCACAAAGGAGCCTAGAGTGATCACCTAAGAGTGCATGTGACTGCTAGCTTTGACACCAGGAGAGTGGTAACACTCCACAAGAGCTGCCTTGCACTGGTTGCATTGGCTGCCTCTGACATACTAGAGGCTTTGACCTATGCAGAAACCTGGGACAGGATGCAATCATCTAAGCCATCCCTGACTTGTGCAGAAGACAAGATGACCTGCAGAGATGACTTCCAATCTTCCCTGACTCTTAAAGGCAGTGGTTTCTTCTAGATTTTTAGATTCTTTCTTCCACAGGCTCACATAATAGAGGCTTTCTTCAGCAGTTGAAAATACTAGCTTATAGCTGAGATTATACCTGATGTGAGAAAAATAATGAATTCTGTTAATTGTGCTGTTAATGATAGAGTCAAACAATGGTATTAACTTCCAAGGTCATGGCTTCAAATAATGTTTTACTCAAAAAGTGTAAGTTATAAAAATATTTTCATTTGAAGTTTTGTAAATAGTGGGCATAGCAGAGCTACTGAAACATATAAATCAGCTGATAAATAAAGATTATATATATAAAAAAATAATTTGTATGTTTACAGAAATACATAAATGTATATACATATATATGATTAAATCGTATATTAAAGGCACAATGGAGACCTGAGATGTGTGATAGGATTACCTGGGTGCCAAACTTTTCATCTCAGTCTAAAGGCCATGAAAGGCAGGTCTGCATACCACTTTGCTGTAAAGCATCTGATATGTGGAAGCAATGTTCATTTCATTAAAATGAGCAATACATATAAAATCGCTCAACATAAATTAAGAGGATGTCCTCTTAGTTTTGTTACAGCATACAGTAAGGTGCTTACTGACTTAGGACATTTCTTCAGCAAAGGGAAGTCTGCTAACCACATTTACTGTCTGAGGTTTTGATTCAGACGGCAAAAAACGAGACCAGCAAAAAAGCCTGACAGAGGAAGACTGATTAATGTGAAAGTCTGAGGCAGGAATCTTATACTATGCCTGGTATGAAATGCAGAATAAGGTAGCCTGAGATTTCACTTGTCTCTGGTCTGCCACAACCATGCTGTCACTGAGGTTAGATGTAATGAATAAATGTGCATGAGTGTCCCTCTCTTAAATGCAAGCTACACTGACAACCCTGAAGAAATAAAGGGTTTCTCTAGTTTTGTAAGCGTATATACCATTTTCCCAAGGAAATTCTTGAGGGTGTCACATAAAATTGCTGTCCTAGGGGTGACTCACTGAGAATCCCTGAGTAAGAGCTACTGAAGGTATAGATAATGCCTGATCTAGAGACATGACAACAAATCTCTTAGTACGGTTTGGAAAATAACTGACAGCGGGGCTTTGTGGAATCAAAGGATGTAACTTATACTGGTCATCTGGATTGGGTTTAGAACTGTTCATAATGACTCTAACTGGATGAAGGCTGAATAGTCTGCTGTTGACAAATTCAACATATGAAGTAAGTGATTAAAAAGCTACTCTTGGAATGTTTTTTTCTGAAAGTGGGTTTGAACTGAAACAGTAATCATACTTTGTTACCATATATTAGTTCGACTAGCAGTGGTGTTAACTGATTTTCTGAAAGAAAGCAGTTGTAAGTTGTAAGAAGTTGCAAGTATCTAGTACAGATTTAAGGATTTTTAATTTTAAGGATTAGAATTTTTATCAGAACTAGTATTCAAAGTGTATGACATGCTTCCATGCTATTTCTTAAAATAATGATTTCCTTGTTTTCTCTCTTGCAAAATGGGAGTGGCATCAACAAACTACCATTGCAAAACTCTTTAGTTTGTAGAGGTAAAAGCTTGAGAAGGAACTTAAAGAGTAATACAAACTGTTAACGTTTATTACTGTGAAAACAGAATACTTATGGTTTGTGCCTTTTTTTTTTTTAATGAGTACTTGATAATTTCTGTTAAGGATGAATAGTGTGTTTCACTGTTGCACTTTACATGTCCAAGATGCTCTACGAGTTGTTTTAATGATTAGGTTAAAAACACCTAAAAGAACAAACCCTGCTCCTTACTTTTATGTAGATAGTTACTTATCAGATAACCAAAAAGTTACCTTTTAACCTTGAATGGTGATCACCAAACCAGATCGCCTTTAACAGAATTAGTTTGTGTTGTTTTATGTGTATTTCAAGCTGGAAAAGTATTTGCTGTCAAAAGGAAATCCTAAGTGTGCATTGAGATTTATCTAAATGCAAATTATTTATAAAGTCAGAATTATCTTTAAAAGGTTTAAAAGCAACTTTATTTTGAAAGCTTTAGTTCAATATAATTAATGATTTTTTCCAGTAGATTTAACTGACAATTATCTCCCTACCTTGACATATAAATATGAATGTTTATATGCAGCATTGCAACCTATTAATAGCAGTTCCTCCCTTCTGACAGACATATTTTTATACCATATAATATTCACCAGATTAGGTAAAAAAAAAAAAAAAGAGAAAAAGAAGCTATATTTAGTAGAAAACAGTTATTATCAATGCCCCATTTCCCTTCTAGATATTCCACATACCTTAATTTTAATCTTGCCTCCCTACAATCACAGAATCACAGAATCGTAGGGATTGGAAGGGACCTCAAGCGATCATCGGGTCCAACCCCCCTGCCAAAGCAGGCTCCCTAGCTCATATTACACAGATAGGCGTCCAGACGAGACTTGAATATCTCCGGAGAAGGAGACTCCACCACCTCCCTGGGCAGCCTATTCCACTGCTCTGTCACCCTCACTGTGAAAAAGTTCTTCCGCATGTTGGTGCGGAACTTCCTGTGCTCCAACTTGCAGCCATTGCCCCTAGTCCTGTCCCCACAGACCACTGAAAAGGGGCTGGCCAATTCCCCCTGCATCCCCTGCCTAAGATATTTATAAACATTAATTAGGTCCCCCCTAAGTCTTCTTTTCTCTAGACTGAACAGTCCCAGCTCTCTCAGCATGTCCTCATAGGGGAGATGTTCCAGACCCTTAATCATCTTTGTAGCTCTTCTCTGGACTCTCTCCAGGAGGTCCTCGTCTTTTTTATACCAGGGAGCCCAGAACTGGACACGGTACTCCAGGTGGGGTCTGACCAAGGCAGAGTAGAGGGGGAGGATCACCTCCTTTGACCTGCTGGACACACTCTTCCTGATAAATCCCAGGATCCCATTGGCCTTCTTAGCCACTAATGCACACTGCTGACTCAGTGACAATAATGTAGGGAACACCGTGAAACTTCTGAGACATCCGGCAAGCCCAGCCTGTCCCACTCCCCAGCATGTCCTGCTCTCACTGTGCCCTCTATCCTAGGGAACCAAGTTGCAGGCCCTGCAGAATCCCAGTGATACCTTGCAGAGCTCATACTGCCAGTGTGGATTCAGGCTTTGACTGAGCCATGATGCCAGAGATCTGGATTGTTACCGTGTCATTTTATATACTAATATCAGTTTAGGATGTTGAAACTTCAACTGGGTGAATAAAAAATAAATCTGGAGTATCTCTTCCCCCCACCCCCATATTGTGCGTTTTTTAACCAAAATGAACCAAATAAGGCATACCTGCATTGCTGCAGGTCAAATGAAAGATCTTTGTAAAGGCTTCAGTATGAGACCTTGTAGTTTTAAGTGAACTTCTCACCCTAGTAAAGGCATAAATCGACACTAGAGGGTAAATGAAGGATTTAGAACTTCAATATAGAGGCAAAATTTGTATAATTCAGGATTTTTTTTTTTTTTTAATAATAACCTACTGACTTCCTCAATAATGCCAAGACCTATCTTCTTTTTTTTTTTTCCCAAAGCTTTAAAATTTGAGGTCTGTTTGCTTTCCATTACATCCTCTGTCTTTGCTGAGCTACTGCTACAGTTACATGGTTAAATAATCCTCAGCAGAAACATCCATTTGTGTGAACTGGCATTTTAGGCAGTTGCCTGGAACAAATTTTCAGCTCTTATACAGGTGTATAATAAAAAGTATAATTGTTTGAAACATTTTTCGGTGTTATTTACCAATGGAAGAAAAACCTCCTTTAAAGTAACTTGTTTGTTTGTTTGTTTGTTTTTAATTCTACCAATACTTGTAACTTAGGCTACCTGAAAGTTGGGTATTTGACTATGGTAATATCTGTAGAATCCTGAACTGTATATTGTTCTGACTGTTTTCTGTAGTCTAACTTAAAGCCTCTTTTCCTGTCACCATATCACTACAATAAAGTGAGTGTCTACCATTCATAATTATTCAATGAAGTGAACAGGAGGGTACAGACTTGCTTTCCCTACTCAGGATTCCCAACCACATCGTGACTTTCAGTGGTACCTCAGACTGTTCAATGAATTTCATCAACCAACATTATAACTGGTTGGACAGAGCAAGACCCTTAAGAATTTCGACTTCATCTTTCTCCATGCTGGACTATCTAGTGCAACCAAGGGACCACTTGAATAGGACATCCAACTTGCTCTCCATAATATTAATAAATTATGTTATCATAAATTAAACTTTAAAAATGCACATGATTATAAGAAGTAGGACTCTTTTTGAAAGGAGCTGTTAAGTGACTCAAAGGAGAACCTTTGATACATATTTTTTTTCCCTTAAGTGTGCTCACTGAACCTTCCTATGCACACAGATCCACATATCATTGCTACTGTCATTCCTAAGAGAAGGTTATAAAGAAACCCTCTTAGGAAGGCTTCTGATACAAAAAAAAATTGAACAGTTTATAAAATGATATTGAAACCAAGTGATAAATATGCAAATTAAACTTGCCAGGTGGCAGGAACTCTTTCAATGTTCCTTTTCACCTTTAGATAGAGTATGAAAGTCTTCTGCCAGTCTCTCGGTCTCAAAGTGGTTTTGAGTAATACTTTATGAGCAAATTTAAAATTGAAAATTTATATTTTCCAGGTCATCCTTATACATTAAATTAAATACCTCAAGAAAAATATAAAACATGTACGAACACCTGCAATGAAGAGAATGTCAAGAGAACGGGATCAAAATTCTATAAAAGAGTGGAATGAAAGGGTGGAATGAAAAGAAGATTTACACCTGCACAAAAACTTATGAGTGCCCATAACGAACCAGGAGGGTTATCCATTATAGCATGTGTCCTTCCCTAACTGGGCCCAGGATTAGGACAGAGAATTCAGAATGAACCTTCATCATGCAGACGGGGACTATAGTTTTTGATAGCTGACAACACAAAGTGAAACACCTTACTGCAAATCCAGTTTTTTAAGTAATATGAAATAATGGCTCAAATAGTTTAAATACCTGTGCAAAAAGCGTAGCAGGTGAGATTGCATCATAATGTTAGTTTACATGAAGTTCTGAGGAAACAAATACAATGTTTAAAGAATACTGTGACTATATTCGGATTGTCCAAAGATAACATGAATGAAACAAGTTAATCTAACAAGTATATTACTGTAATTTTCATTATTATTGTTACTGCTTTGCTTCCAAAAACACAGTTTGCAATTGAGTCTATAAAATGTAAAATTTTATGAGACTTTAAATTGTGTTATTAAGGCCTGTCCAATTTGTTCAGTTCTGGCCAATGCAGAAACAAAAGCAGAGAAAGAGAAAGATTAATATAAACTACCCACTTCTTTTCCTTTTTGGTTGGCACAGTAAAGCAAACCTGAAATATATGAATATTTTAATTTAAGAAATTAATTAATCCTGTATTATGTTTAACCATCTAAGACTTGAAGAAAGTCGGAGTATATAATTGCAAGATTTCCTTCTTTAAAGTAGAAATTTTGCTAAATTCTTACTCCAGTTGTCTACTTCAGAGGTTATCTCACTAGTATTTTGAGAATGCTGTGCTAGTTCTCCATTTTTAAACTGTCTTTTTAAATGAAAAGAATGTCTTCTAGTGTTCTTGTCTGATAAGGATACATGGTGAGAAAAAAAAAAAATCTTGTGCTTTTAATAATGGATGATCTTTACAAAATTGACTGTTTTCTCAGAGGTCAGGATTAATTTCCTGTCAAATACACCATACAGATATTAAAAGCAGTACCTATATGGTCTTGTTTCTTAGTTTCTCTACATTTTCACATTAGAGAGCAATTTTAGCATCCAACTACAGTTTAAAGAGATTTTTCTATGGCTTAATTAATACAATTTATAGTTCTAAGGATAGAGCAAGTTTAAACTGTAATTTGGATTAAGGCCTCAATTTTGTTTTCCTACCCAACTCATAGTTTAGTTAGGCACTTAGCAGCTTTTAATTTTTTTTTCTGAAATTTATTTTGATTCTTTAGAATCAGATTTCATGTAGCTTGCTCCCACTTTCAGAAACACTGTCTTATTAGTCTCTTTCCTGAATTCCTGTTTCAATTATGCCAAAAAGATATAATTGTGCAGCCCATTTCAGCTTACAAAACCAAAATGTCACGGTACCATTTCCTGTCAACATTCATTTCATGGCAACAGTTCAGATGTTTTGTATTAATCTGAATGATCTAAACTCATGTTAGCAACTCTTATTTTTCCCCCATAAAACATTCAAAACATTTACATGCATCTCTACACACATATAGCGTGTACCCTTTTCTGTAAACCCCCCTCCCCCAAATTTGCTTATTATGAATACATGTGAGTGCATATGCATATTGTAGACACACACATTTGAGAGTAATTCACATTCTTTGGGGTTTGGGGGGGTGGGTGGTGGTGTGTTGTTTTGTGTGTATGTTTATGTGTTTGGTTTTGTAGTGGTTATATTTATTTATTTATTTCTCTGGACAATTTTTTTCTTTTACTTACCAACAAAGAATCTTTTCCTCATAGCCATATTTCTGATGTGTTTCTGATACTTCTTTGGCTTTAGCAAGTGTAAGGTGCTAGAGATATGCCTTAAAAATCACCAACAGAACCATACCCCGTTCTCTTTCTTCTCTCTAGCCCTATCCCTCTCTCTAAATCACCAAAAAATCTCATCCAGATGACACCCACGCAACAAAGGAATTCCACCTGTCAGGAATTAATATACATCTTGTTTATCTTAAAGTGGCTTATCTCAAAACCTGTAAGGTGTGTCTATGCCAAGGACTTAATGACTATGCAATGAGATAACACTGTAAAAAGGCAAGACCAACAAACACGAAAGAGAGCATTCCACCATCCATCCTGAGGACATCAAGAGAGCATTCTCTATTGGACCTGAAGACGTTGGAGAATGCTCTGCCATCAGACCTGAAGACATCGGACTGACAGGATGCTGTAGCTCTGTGGTGGTACATCTTGCAATCTCTCTCTCTCTCTCTCTTTTCTCTTTCTTCCCCCCCTTCTCTTGCACATTTGTTGTGGGCCAAATAAAGTGACTTAAACCTTGACTCTGTTTTGAGTCTTAATTGTGTTCTCCAAGAATTTCGAAGATCTAGTCACAATAAAACACCTAATTGGACATCACCCAGGAGTTAAGCTCAGCCGCCCTCAGCCACCCAGAGCAATCTGAGGTCCTTTGGAATGAAAGGGGGTTTAACCTCTGCCAAATTAGTCTATCTGGTTGTGGATCCTGACAGCAAGGTACATAGATGGATGTATCAAATGAATGGAGGTATTTAATTAGACATCCAGACACTTTAAGGATGATAGCTTCCTTCTAGTTCTGCTAACTGAACAGTGTATTCCAGTGGAATATGTATTTTTGTGAAATAGCTCTTCATTCCAAGAGAATCCACAAATGGGCATTAGTTGGCCCTTTAAGGAAATTAAACTATTTAATGTTAAAGCAGTAATTTTTCACAAAACACTGGTTTTACTTGATTATTATTGAACTCTTAGAAAACCATTAAAGAAACTCAAAGAAAACAGGTGTCATGATAACTTTCTAAGAATAATAAATTTTATTATGGTCATACAAATGTGACATCATTCAATGATGCAGGCTATTAATGCAGTACCCTAGATGTGTCCACTGTAATGGCACAAGTCAACAAGAGAACTAATGCAACAGCTAAAGTCTAAACAATTGAAAATGTATGGGTTATGTACATATATTCCAAAGAAAGGCTTTGCAAAACAATGTTATCTAAATTATTATGAAAAGAATGATGAAGCACAAGCTAGTAAATGGAACAGGAAGATAAGAACCAAATAACTAGGGAAAAAATTACAATAATCAGTGAAAAATCAAGCTCATAAATAGAGAATTTCACTACTGAATAAATGGTGGTAGGCAATAATTTATACTCTTCTCAGTTCTTTGTTAAGCCCTTTCTGAAGAGAGGTAAAGATACATAACCTTGCTCTCATATGAAAGAAAGGGTAGATCAGAAGTCATGTCTGACAGGAACCATGTCTTTCAAAGACTGCATCACTAGCCACACTGTCTGATTTAACAAAATGGGATAAATAGCTCAGAGGCCCAAGTGAGGGCTTAGAATTTAGTATACTAACAAAGGACTCAGTCCATCACTGTTCTTAAGAATAATTTCTCTTGCAAAATATTTTGGCATTTTGGGGTACTATGTCTTTCATGGGTTCATTTATGAAACTTTTGATGGTACCTTACAAACCCTTTGCTTCTTACAGAGTTCCATTCTGTTATACTTGAGGCTGAAAATCTGTCTCTCTTTAAATGTTTACTTGTAAGTGCTCTGAAAGCCATATAGACACTGAATAGTGATACAGAATACAATTATCACTCTAAAACTGGCAACATTTTCCAGAAATACAATCCATTCAACTGACCCCCAAAACCTCAATTTGAAGATAAAACTCTACCTAAAAATTATGTCCAAATGAGAATCACTGTATGTTTTGTCTTTAAGACATAATGCACCCATTATACCTTGCGCAGAGATAGAAAGAGATAACAATACTTGAAAGTGTTTGTATCTCGTGTGAAATGGGTAATGCTGCATTAAGTTGGTGGAAAAGCCAAAACCATGAGTTGATTTCTCCTGAATTTATAGTCTCTATAGATTGCAGGGATGAGAGCACTTCTGTCGCTTGGGTGAGAAACTAGCCCAATTTTGCCATAGGCATCACAGATGCAAATTCTTCTGTTTGTTGTGACCGTGTTCCTGTGTTGCCTTTTGTTCTGCTGGTTTAGCTTAGTGGCACGACAGCATCACTACAACCACCAGCTCTGGCAACTCTACCACCAACACATGGGCTGTAATAGCAGTTTCCCATGTTGTGAAGCTAACATCAGGCAGCTAATGATCTGCCTTAGCACATTTTTTAAAGTATTTGTTGGCCTGCCTCCTGGAAATCCAAATAATTTTTACCACCTCTTGAGATAGTTTTAGACACTCTACTTAGACATATGCATCAGATACCAGTCTGTTATAACTGATTTTGTAGGAGTGTCACTTGAATACTGAATAGTTGACTATGACTATGTTGGTTCTTATTCTGAAAGGTTATACCATGTAGGCACAGAGAGCGTGTATATGTAAGAGCCCCAAATGATTACTGGAACAGCTCTAGATTTTCCAGTCCACATTTTTCAGTCACGTAAGAGAACGAGAATTAAAACTGTGTAGTGTACATTTACTTTTGTTTGGATTCTGATGCCTATTTCCTTCTTGGAATGCTGTTTTAAACTCCTCAAAAGCTGTTCAAGCTTTTCCTCTGCTCCATCGGACTTCATCATCAATCATTACACTCTGAGATGGCATGCTGCCACAAGGGCAGAATAGCTGGTGCTGTACAGTCAACAAAAACAACTGGCTTGACGAGCTTTCCATTATGATATGCTTGGACCCAGACTCTGTTTTTTAAGCTGTTGTTTAGGCCAAAACACCTAGCAGTGGGATCAAAATAGTAATGTACTGAAAATCCTCTAATGTGTGTGTACAATCTGTATACAGTCATTAGCAAAGAGTAGGTCACGGGCCAGCAGCTCTACAATCTTTGACTTAGTGCAGTCTCTGTAGGCTGAAAATTACATCGTTATTAAAATGCAAACACTGATTCCTTTATTATTGGCTCAAAATCAAGAGCTGCTGTGGAAAAGATGCTTAAAATAATAACCCAGTAAGGACCCTTTAAAAAAAAAACAAGCATAAACAAAGTGCCAGTTCAATGTTTTTTCTCAAAAAACACAACCCATCCAACCAACCATCCAAACAGAAAAGCAAACTGCCCTCTGTCCATCATTAACATGAAAGCTCTAACAAACCTCAACATGCCACCAACCAACACTGAAGAGATTTGTGGAGATGCATCTGAGACACTTCATGATGACAAAAATTCTAACCAGGACTTAAGTCTACCCCCTGACTTCTTTCAGAAGCCTGTCTGCAAAAATCATATTAAAGGTTTTGTTCAGACTGAAGGTTTATTTGTAACTTTTACTAGAATATATTTTTCTATATAGTCTGGACATACTATGAAAAATATACTCATATATTTATTGTTATATATAGCAGTAAAAATCAAGGTCTACTGCACATGATATCAGCCAAGCTACTGACAATAGCCAAAACAGGAATCCAGGCTAACAATCTGGATGCTTGTTGCTTGCAACCACGATTGTCCAACCACCAACACATGCATAATATCACACGCAAGACTCCTTGTGGGTTCTGAAGCAGCATTCTAATCTAGTAAAAAGAATTACTTACAGGAACATGCATAAAAAAGGAACCAAACCTGCAGGTACACCAGATTATGCGTAGACAAACATCCGGGAGTAGGAAGATTTCTTATAGAAATGGCTCCAACAGCAGAGTTTGGGACTTTTTAATTACTTTTTTTTCTGGAAATTGAAATATGAATGTAATTTTTTAAATTCCTCCAGATTATTATTAAAGGAAAAGTATTTTACCTATGAAAATCCTTCCAGGAATAGATGGTGAAAGGGCAGAAGCTGGAAGGAAAATAATGGTTAGGAGTTCAGACTACAATGGATTTATTTCTTTCATTTTTTTTTCCACTGTGGTGTGTTTCAAGGAATTTAATTTGGTCTCTGCTAAAATTTCTCTGTCTCCCAAACTATGAATTCGGAGAGTGCAAGCTGCCATTCTTATTGAGAACATACTATAAGAGTTTGTTCTGAGATTAAATCTAATCTGTTGGGCTGCTTTGTTTGAAGGAATGGGAGCC
>VZTU01009248.1:0-12934 GCA_013400835.1 Zapornia atra
TTCTGTGATTCTGTGAATGTAAGGAATTTCATGAACACCTGAAAGTTAGCAAAGGTCCAGTGGCATATAGATGTCTGACTATAATTCTCCACGTAAATCTCACTCTGCTTCCTGGTGAAAGTGTTCTACCAGAGACTGCAATGTACAAACGAACCGTTCTGATACCTTATATTCTTCGATAAACTTCCTAAATTCATGGGCTAGCTGTGTGAATGGTATCTAAAACTGTTAAGAAACAACCACATTTAGGTTGAACAGTTTAGCTGAAGCTGGGTCACCCTGATGAAGATTGGTTAGCCTGCAGCATAACAAGAGATCATGACCTTCCAGGGGAATTCTCTGTTACATGGATTATGTACTTACATTTGCACTTAGTGCAGACAGAAATCCCTCCTTTACTGCAAGTCATGAGGAAATTGTGCAGTGTTGCTGTCGGCAAAACTTCTGGTGGTCTTGCTGACAAAAAACCTGATCCAGCTTTATTACAAAGCAGGTGTTCTGGAAGTATTATCTGCTGCTCTGCTTTTGACTGAGGCATTAGTAATACTGCTGCTATGGCTTGAAACTACAGCGCCACTGACACGTATCTCAGGAAGAAAACCAGCTGAATTTCTATTTGCGCCACAAGTTTAAAACTGTTGCTTGGACATTGGTGCTAATGCTTCAGCTCACTGATATGAAATGGGTGAATGATACACAATGGGTGAGCAGTTAGAAAAATTCCTAAAAAGCAAAGTAAATCAAAACAATTTGTGTTTGAAACAAAACTTACAATGGCATAACTTCTTCTATGCACAGAATTAATAGTATCCAGAAGCAGAACAACTGCAGTACGGTATGTAAAAGCAAAAATGAAAATAGAAAACTAACCTTGGTTGCAGCTTATGCTAAAACCCTTACATAGATTCAGCTTGAGTCATCTACAAGCTTGGAACCTCTTTTGTGGAGACAAAATGTTGACATTTCTAACGCAATGAATTTAAATCTCTTAGCAAACATTAAATATGCAATACATCTGTTACAGAAGTCAGTACTATTTACTCATTGTGGTACAGGTGCATGGAAGTAGACCCAAAGACTTAAACACTAATTTACGAGTGGGCATAAATAAGGCAAAAGCCTTTACTAGGTCATGTCCAAATGGAACAACAATCCTCATCTCCCAGAATCACCTACCCAAGAGGTCCCTTTCTCTGGGATTATTTTTTATACCCAAGAAAGAAGTTAGCTGAACTATCCCTATCTGTCATGACAGTTCACAGTTGTCAGGGGAACAAACTGAAAAACAGAGCTTGACTTACGGTATCAGGTACCTGCTCTGGTTTTGGCTGGGATAGTTACTTCACAGTACCTCGTATGGAGCTGGGGTTTGGATTTGTGCTGAAAACAGTGCTGATAACACAGGGGTGTTTTCATTCCTGCTCAGCAGTGCTTACACAGAGCCAAGGCTTTTGTTGCTTCTCACGCCACCAGTAAGTAGCGGGGGGTACACGAGAAGTTGGGAGGAGACACAGCTGAGTCAGCCAAACTCAACTACTGACCAAAAGGACATTCCATACTGTATGGAGTCATGCTCAGCATACAAAGCTGAGGGAAGAAGAAGGAAGGGGCAAATGTTCAGAGTGATGGCATTTGTCTTCCCAAGTCACCGTCACTCGTGACAGAGCCCTGCTTTCCCACAGATGGCTGACTACCTGTTGGCCCATGGGAAGTGGGGAATGAATTCCTGGTTTTGCTTTGCTTGCGTGCATGGCTTTTGCTTTACTTATTAAACTGTCTTTATTTTAACCCACAAGTTTTCTCACTTTACTGTTAAACAATCGTAACAGGTTTCCGAGCATTCTGTTAATCACTTCCTTGTCATAAGCACATGTGGTGCATATACCGCGCACAGCATCCACCTATTACAGTAATGCCAGCGTAGCTCTATTGAGGTTTGATTCCTCCCTTCCTCAGATTTCATGTTGTGATGGTTGCTATGATTGCAGCTACCCAACAGCAAATACGGCTTTTGTACTTCATGGGAGGGAAAAGAAAACTGGTTTTTTAGATAATAGATCCATTAGACCCATGAGTAATCAGACTGTTGTTGCTCCTGCAAGGAGCAATTAATCTGATTAAGCCCCATGGAAACATGTATGTCTCTTCACACCTCTGCCATCCCCAGGCACGGGATTTTGTATACAGGTCAGTGTGCAGCTCAGTCTCTATTAGCATACTAAAAGCTGCAATTTGCTTTGGTTGTCCTGAGCAAACAACAGACTTATTTCGAATAAGGTTCTCATTCACACCTAAGGACCAAAGCTAAAGGTGATCCTTTCTAAAGATCCAGATACTTCCATACATCCTTCATCTCATTTTCAAACCTTCTGCTCCTCTATGGCATTCCTTTCCTCTCTGACTCGAATTACCTTCCTTTCTTCAATAATGCTGCTTTGGATGTTTCTGTCCCTATTTTTCCCTCCCCCTTTCTCTTTCTCAATTGATAGGACCAGTTTCTGACTTCAAGTACCACTAATGCCAAAGGGGCTAAAGATTTCATTCATAACACAATTTGCATTTATCTGTACTACCATTTCTAGCTGCTCCCCTCTCACCCCATCCTGTTAAAAGCCTTCCAGGTTTCCACACAGGTGCAATCAGACTCCTAATGACGGCTCTTTCCCAAATCCCTGCCTCTCTTCAGTGCTGACCATGACATGACTTCTGCCAGCTGCCCTGAACTTTGGGGTCAGTTTGTCATCTTGTATAAAGTCCCAGGCCTGTGTGGTTGTGGCAACAAGCAACGTATTTGCTGTATTTCCAGCAGATTCAGCCCATAGTGAAGCCAACATAAATTGTGGCCACATACATCAAGCTTTGATCATAAATATGAATACTCATCCATCTATTAAATTTGCTGAAACCTTTGTATGGGTGTAGCATCCTGGAAGATGCTGTAGAAGGAAATACATGTTTCAAGACGCTTGCCAGTCACTTGTGTTGCTGGCTGTCAAAAAACCATATAATCTATCTAGGTTTTCTTACTGTTTTCAGTTGAGTTTATACATCACAGCAGTCACCCACTGAACAGCAAACTTACCAACATTTCATACAGTCAAAAAAGGAGCATCTCATCCCCTTAAGCTGCCCTGCAAACTCTCTGTTTGATGAGACAGCATAGATAGTTAGAACCCCTTACAGCTCAAAGGAGAACATGCTAATTAAAATCAATGTAAATTCTGCACTGGCAAAGACATGGGAAATGGTCGAGGAAAGATCTCACTCTTGTCATTCCTCATTAGGAGATTGTCCCTAAGAAGGACCGAGTTTCTGGAATCCCCACTAATCTGGAATCCCCGCTAATGCCATTGCGTAAGCAGTTGATGGCAGGGTCACACCCAGCGTGCCACAGAAGCACCGCCCAGTCACCCGGTCCCACTGGCACACCAGTTTGTAATAACTCTCACCTAATCAAAAGGTGTAGCTCCATATGGCCAAGCCTATAACTGCACCCTCACGCACCTACACTGGCACCAAGTTTAATTCATCCAGAGCCATCTAAAGTTATACAACTGTTTACATACTTTATGAAAACATTAAATTTTTTTATGAGACATTATCAGGTTCTCTGTGATTATTTATGTGTTTCACTCCCAGTCCATTTGTAAATCATCTGGAAATGAGAGCGTAAGTGGAAAGGCCTACCTTCATTTACAATTTCAGCAATTGCTGTCAGGAATTGAAGTCCAGAGAAAAGCTGGTATTTTCTAGGTATGTCTTAATTTACCCGACTTGTTCAGCAAGAACTTGTAACACAGACAGGTAACACTCTGGATCAACTTAGTATACAGATCCCAAATATCAAGACAGTGACACTTCCCCTCCATCCTGTTAGCACTAGCAATGCACAGGACTGCTATTTCCAAATGACGCTGTGAAGACTTAAGGCAATGGGCAAATTCCTCCTTTTTTACCTGAGAGCAGCACTGGTTATCCCAGGCTCCTGAGAAGAGCATTCAGAGAGGTCTGACAGCCATCCCTCTCTTCTAAGCCATGCACACACCCACAGCAGCGGGGACAGCCTGGATGGCCTCCCCTGGTCACTGGCGCCCCAGGGCCTGCTGGTGCAGAGTAGAGCAGGGCTGGCCTTGGAGGAGGTGGCCAGGCCTGGGACCCACAGCATGGAGGTGCCAGCACACTCATCCATGCCCTCCCTGAGGAAATGTCAGGCAATCCTGCTCGCCCCAGGCACCTCACTGCCTTCCCACGCACTGCAGCCTCGCCTTTGTGTTTTCTGCGCCGTGTTTACTCTCCTACTTCCTTGTTTCACTCCAGCGTGAAGGCCATAAACCACCTGGCTGACACAGCTGAGCCCTTGGCAGCACAGGCAGGAGGAAGAGGAGAGAGGGGGATGGCAGCTAGCCCCCTGTTCTGTGCCGGGAGGGCACCCCAGGTGCCTCCGTGGTGGTTGGAAGCGCAGCCCTTCCACTAGGGCTGGTGCTGACGCCCACGGTGGGTCTCTCATGCCCACTGGCCACCCTCATGCCAAGGTCTGGGGGCGTGCCAGGGGAGCCCACGACCTACTTCCCCTTCTTCTCGGACTTCAGGGGCCACAATGTGACAGCCCTGCGTGTTGGCGAGTCATCTGCCCTGGCCTCCATCTTCCTGCTGGCTTTGGCGGGAAACATCTGGGGCATCTGCCTGTGGGTGCGGCGGCGGCAGCGCCTGTGCATCGCCAACTGCCTTGTTCTCAACCTCTTCTGCGCCGACCTGCTCTTCATCACCGCCATCCCCTTCATCGCCATCGTGCGCTGGACGGAGTCCTGGGTGCTGGGCGATGTCGTTTGCCACATGCTTTTCTACGTGGTGAGCCTCAGCGGCACCGTCATCATCCTTTCTCTCTCGGCAGTCAGCCTGGAGCGCGTCGTCAGCATCGCCCGGCTGCGCCACGCCGTTTTCCGTCGCCGCAAGGCAGTGGCCGCCGCCCTCTTCATCTGGGGCTTCGCCGCCCTCGCCACCCTCCCGCTCTGCTGCTTCTTCTCCGTCGTGCGGCTGCACGCCGCCGGCGGCGAGGTGAGGGCAACGCCGCCGGGGAGGACCCGCAGAGCTGCCGCCCCCGCAGGAGCGGGGCGCTGGGCGGCCGGGGCCGCGCCGGGGAGGTGGGCGCGGGGGACAGCGGGTGCCGGGAGGCGGCAGAAGTAAGGTAGGGGGCGCGGGCCGGGGTCGGACGGCGCGGGAGGCTCGTCCGCCTCTGTTACCGAGGGAACGCTACCTCTGCGGAGCGGACAGCGCTCTGTGCTGCTGGCAGGTGCCCAGGTTGTGCCGGGGGAGCGGCAGGAGCAACCCCCGGCAGCGCGGCGAGGGAGACCCGCGCCCGCTGTCGCTGTCGGCAGCGCCGCTGTCCCCTTCTTTCCCGCTCCTCGCAGTCCCGTCACATCGGCTGGGATTTATTTTGCATCCCCCAGTGCAGTTCGGAAATGCCCTTTCCAGCAATCTTCGCCCTTCTCGAGGGGTCGGCATGCTGGGAGAGCCGGGAAGCAGCCCAGCGTGTGCCGCAGCCTCTGTGTAATGGCCAGGCACACATTTTTCTGCCTAGTATTTGAAATATGTACATGAGTACTGCCAACATGACACTCAAATACATGGTTAAGTCTCAGGTCTGCAAGTTTCAATTTTAAATTTTTGTATGGGCTTTTAATGCCATGAAGTAATATATCAATGGACTGCTCTGAACAGAAAGTTGTCACAGACTTGGTTTAATTTGCAGCCATTTTCTCTGTAGGGAGGGAAATAAGGACCTTTGTAGTAAAAATAACTATACAATGTTAATTTTCTTACTTCTTTGTAAACAGGAGATTCAGATTTGCACCTTGGTTTGGCCCAGCATTGCAGGCGAAATACTTTGGGATGTCACCTTTGCTATTGTTTTCTTTCTAATACCAGGATTAGTCATTGTCATCAGTTATTCCAAAATCTTACAGGTATGTTTTTCCTTTACATTTTGTTACAGAACAAAGGGCAGTAAACTGTAACTCAGTAGGCATCAGTGTGTTGTCACTGAATACAAATACACCTAAATGGAATAGACAGCATTTGCTCACTGAAGGGTATGTGATACAAAATGAGGCACTTCAGCACTGTGTATCAGCCTATATGTTTCAAATAAGAACATCCTTGAACAGCACATTACCAGAAGCCCAACACAAAGTTTGTCTTCATTTATACACAGTATTTAATACAGTTCTCCATTTATGTGCTGTTCATATTTAGACTGTCAATCTCCTAAATGCTAAAAAGAGTCGAGCATTTAAAATAACAAGATTTTTGCTTTCCTTGAACCTAAACTCCACAGTCACAAAGGATATTTAAGAAAGCAAAGAGAGGCAGGACTATAAAAATCCATCCCCTTTTAGACCTACTGATTTTCTGCATATTTTTTTTAGTACACAGATCTCATTGGAATACATCTACCACTCAAACTCTGCTCAAACAAAACCTGTAAATTAAACACTCTGCTTCCACTTTCTTTCTGAAAGCACACTGTTTAACTGCTGAAATGTAGGCCAAGACACCAGGTACCACAGAGTTTTAGTCTATATTCTGAAAAGCATCATAGCAGCTATCTAAATTCCTTTTGAAACATCTCATTTCATACTCCTTCCTCTTTCAAAAATGGTGTTAGAAAGAGCTAGAAATATTCAAAACTAGGTGCTACAATGCCTAGTTTTAAGCAACTGCTCCCCCCGTCCCCCCAGCAATTCTTGATTCCTGTACTAGGTAATTAAACTTCTCATACAACTTATAAGGGAAACTCTATATTTTGGAAAGGAACCTCAAAATACATAGATCATTGACCATGGAATTAACTGATGAAATGCTGAGCACCAAGGGGCTGTGGGTACATGCACCAGAGCTGTGTGTAGATGTTTCTGTGAACCTACACACAGAATCTGGGTTCCACATGGCTATTGATCAGGCTTGAAGTTGTCGTCAAAATTATTAGCTCTTAGTTTCTGCGCACTCTGTGACCTCATTATAACCTTGAGGTAAATGCATTAGGTAAACCTCTGGTGAAGTAAAGCACTTGCCTTTTGCAACCTCATGATTGTTGTAGGCAAAGAAAATACAGTAACTCAGTGGGGATACTGAGCTCCTTGGAAGAACTGCAGCAAACTGCAGGCTAAGGAATGCCACAGCCCTTGGTCAGAGACCAGGTCAGGAATGGTGTTCCTCCTGTCCCTGCAAAATCCAGACTACAACATGTAAATTTAGAAAACACAATGGCACACAGGGAGCTATAAACACAGCAGAGTGGTTGGAATACTGGATTACAAAACAGCCACATGCTGCTGCATTCACACTTCTTTTTCAACTTGATAACACAGATGCTCAGATGTGTTACCATTTCTCCTGAACTTAGAAAGGAATGAGGCCCATCGCAAGATCCCATCTGTTACAATCTTCTCTCCAGGAAGCAACCAGAGCTCAGCTGGAGAATGTCTTAATCTCTGATTCATTCCCAAGAGCAGATTCACTCTCACTTTGCGAGGACACTCCATGATGCCAGTGTACATGTGCTCAGTATTGCTGGAAGAAATTCAAAGCACTCTTGTATTCAGATAACACAGCATCTATCGTGATGATTCACTACAGATATAAGACCTCAAATTTGTTAACAAATATACTCTACAAATGTATATTTTAGAACTCAATCTGAAAGCGAATGATTTTCACATAACACTTCCCAGAACGCTGGCAAAACCAACTGATTAGAAGCCATGATTTGTAATTAAATTATTTGGGTCTGCACTCTTCCCCCTTCAGGCAAGACTTAGATAAGAAGCTAAAACAGATAGATATTGATGTTCTGGAGGTTACATACATGACAGGGCTAAGAAGATGATTAGGGGCCTGGAGCAGCTCCCCTATGAGGATAGGCTGAGTAAGTTGGGCCTCTTCAGCCTTGAGAAGAGAAGACTAAGGGGGGACCTAATTAAAGTCTATAATTATCTTAAGCAGGGGATGCAGGGGGAATCAGCCAGCCCCTTTTCGGTGGTCTGTGGGGATAGGACAAGGGGCAATGGCTGCAAGTTGGAGCACAGGAAGTCCCGCACCAACATGGGGAAGAACTTTTTCACAGTGAGGGTGACAGAGCACTGGAATAGGCGGCCCAGGGAGGTGATGGAGTCTCCTTCTCTGGAGATATTCAAGACTCGTCTGGACGCCTATCTGAGTGATATGTCCTAGGGAGCTGCTTTGGCAGGGGGGTTGGACCCGATGATCTCTTGAGGTCCCTTCCAACCCCTACGATTCTATGATTCTATGACTTCTAAGTTCCTGGTTCTCTGAGTGAGGAGTTCCTGCTGGTCCAGATGCCCACTATTGGTATCTAGATTCCTTATAATAGGCAGATGGAAAAAGGATCCAAAACACACCACTGCCAGCCCATTTCAGTTGGGCATTTCCACCTTATTTACTGTAGATTCTTGTGTTCTAAATTCTAGGCTGTGCAGCTCCTGCAGGAAAGGTGGAGGGTGCTTACATGGGAGGGATACAAACATATTGGGTGAGGACAGTCTGTGCTGACAGTGGAGGCCAAGGAAGGTGTAGAACTTGGTTTTCCCACTTTTCTGCACTTTTATATTAGAAGTGGATGTTAGTCCTTTGTATTATCCAAAACCTTCATTCTTATTAAGGCAGGTTAAGTGCTCTCTGGGAACAGTGCTTGGATTGGATTGTTTGGAGGAGTTAGCTTGGTTTCTGGGTTCCAGATGGGTACAGCAGATCTGGAATAGTTGTATATGTTCAAAATGTCAGAATTCTCTGCCCCTTTTAAATCAGCGAAGCAGCTAGTGAGACTGTCCCCTTCTCAAGCTCAGCAGCTGCCAAGAAGACCATTTTTGCATCACAGATTTTGATTTATGCACCTACATTCTGTTGAAATCTTTGGTGGATGGCTAGGTTCTTGATGAATATTTATTCTAGGCCATCTATCTCTGTGAGAAATTCAGAAAGCTGCAGAAAGAATGACAAATTAGTCTGTACATAATCACACTCATCCTTACCTGAACCAGGAAGTTATTAAGTATTAGTAGTACCCTTCCTTTAGTTATTGCTACAGGGAAATGTCACACATTAAAGTAGCATGAAGAATCTTAGGCCTTTTGCAAGGGTTGGAAGGGATATCTAAAGGTCATCTAGTCTAACCCCCCTGCAGTAAGCAGGGACACCTTTAACTAGGTTGCTTTCCTACTTAGATATCAAATTGAGCCAGACTTTTGAAAAAACACTTTCTTTAACTGTGCGGATGGTAAAATGGCATCTCTGTTACTTAGCCTGAATGTTTGTTTGCTAAATATTTCCATTTTGTTTTATTTGCATTTTATATGTGAATGTAACAGACCTATCATGCTGTGCCAAGCACTTCAGTGAAGACAGGGATGTAGAGCATAAAATTTGGAGTTTTCTGCAAGCCATTGGGATTCAGTTTCTACCTAATGACAGATGATTCACACCCAGGAATACTAGAGTCCCAAACTACCCATAGCCTGATTTATTACCTCAGACAGTACTTTCATAAGACACAAATGTACATAATGACAAAAGGATCTGTAAAGTTTTGGGTTAGTTCATAGAAATCAGTTCTGAGTACTGACTTAAAAACTAAAAGTTAACACAAAATGTAATGTAAAATGCTGTTCAAATTTAAAATGTGTCATGGTTTAATAATATCAGCATAGGCATAAGAGAATTAGATTTTGTTCTTTCTTGTGCATCAGCAGGACTGTTAACTATGTTCCAGTTTGCATTTGTGAAAAAAAAAATCAATGGGTTTATTTATATAGAACAAATGAGCTCATAATTTGAAGTTAATGGGATTTCATGAGTAATTAAGGTTCTTTTTTATGCTGAAAAGTATTTATAGTTGGTAGAAAGCCATGAGGAGAACAACCTAGTAAAGTGAGCATGCTTGAAATGGAACCATGGACAAAAAGTAAAAATGGAGTCCTTAGTTTCAAGTTACTTTCTTCTCTTTTCCTGCAGATTACAAAAGCATCAAGAAGGAGTTTAAATGCTGGTTTAGCTTACTCAGAAAATCATCAGATACGTGTTTCCCAGCAAGACTACAAACTATTCCGAGCCCTCTTTGTGTTGATGATATCTTTCTTCATCATGTGGAGCCCAATTATCATAATTATATTTTTAATTTTAGTCCAGAACTTCAAAAAAGATTTAAATATTTTGCCATCAGTTTTCTTCTGGATAGTGTTATTCACTTTTGCCAACTCTGCTGTCAATCCAATTTTGTATAATGTTGCCCATTTCAGACGCAAATGTCATGAAATATTTCTCTGTTGTACAGGGAACCCTGCAAGGCGTGGAGCTGGTACAGAAACCACTGCAAGAAGGTGTAACCATGAACAGCCACATTTGTCTTTCATTACTAGATAATTATGTAAAGTCTGAGCTGTGCCACACTTTGTATGCTAATGTCTACACCATCCCAGGGTGAATAGGTCACTGAGTTATAGTATTACTTGTCAGAGAAGGGAAAAACCCCGTTAAATCTGTATTTTTAATTCCTGCAGGTAAAATTCTCTTGACTTCACTTCTTTGCCTCAATAAGATTTGGCCAATTTAATCCAATGGATTGAATTCTCCAATTACACCGAAATAAATAGACTATGGCAATTAACTTGGTGAATGTAAAATAATTGAAATAAGTGCTTACAAATTTATTTCTATGTGGGTACATTTTCAGATGGCATAAATGTCGTTAACTTTAATGAAGACATAGTGAATCTATATCAGAAGGGCATCCAATCCATTTTTACTCTTTTCTACAGAGTAAGAGAGATCAACTTTTGACTGCAAATGTACATGCTCAAAAAGCATCTGCTCTTTTTTTTTTTTTTAAATCTCATTTTAAAAAGCACTTGATTATACACTCAGATAATTGACTGCCTGAACATTGTTTTTGGCAGACTAACCAGTTCCATGTGGGAAACAAGATGATTAACATGTATCACCACCAAGTGAACGATCCATTTGGTCCCATGTCAAAAATACGGGCATAATGCCTGCTATTTTATAAATAAAGAATAAATAAA
Source organism: Zapornia atra (assembly GCA_013400835.1). Taxonomy (NCBI): domain Eukaryota; kingdom Metazoa; phylum Chordata; class Aves; order Gruiformes; family Rallidae; genus Zapornia; species Zapornia atra. The sequence continues at coordinate 11,094 of VZTU01009248.1, forward strand.
TAAATGTTTACTTGTGAGTAAAATAGTTCTTTTAAAATTATGCATATTTTTAATGTCTTCAGTAGTCATATAATAAAGCTAATTAGCGATATATAGGGTCACTGAAATTCCTTCCTCCTTTCGAAAATGCTATCGTGAATGATTTCCAGTATTTCCTAGAAAAAAGATGGCATTATATTTTAAAAGAACTTAAAAGTTTTAGAAAACAAATGCATATATTTTGGTTTTATTTCAATTAAAACTCTTGGTTAGAAATTGAAACGGCTGAAAAAAAGAAAGATTAAATTCTTAATATCGCCATCTGTCACCAATTCAAAATAGTGCATTAAGATAATGGTTTACTAATAAAACCAATGTCTGCATATGTACAGATGTGCATACAAACAAATTGCATCCCCTGTAATCCAAGTTTATTAAAATGTTTCATTGGTTTATTAACAAGGTGAGCTACACAGCTCAGATAAATATACTCAAAATCTAAATGATGGCATTTAAAAGGTTTTCAAGAGAACAACCGATCACTGTGTTAACTTTACATCCATGGTGCTGTTGTATGGTTCCTTTCCATAGTTTTGGATCTCCTTAAGAGCAAAATCCTGAAACACAAAAAAAATATTTTGTTTTCCAACAACACTACACAAAATTAACAATCTTTCACCAAATTGAAAATGCACATCTATCTCATTTCTTTAAAATGCTCTAGAGTCCAGCAGTATGTTTACTAGTAATGCTAATGCCAATGCCTGGCTCTGCAGTTTATAATTCCAAAGAATTTTCAACTCAGAACAAAACAGGAATTTATCCAATCTGTTACAACAATCCTAAGCATTTTAATGCTTTGGCAAATAAGATACCGGACATATCAGCGATAGGAGAGTTATTTGTTTATCAAACTTCAAATAATTTGCCTTTCAAAAATTATTAATTTAAGAATATATTTCCAAAAAATAAGAATTTCCTGACCTCCAAAATTTTTATTTGCAATAGTAAATTAGCTGAAGGAATATACTACTCTTAATTCACAATTTTTGCTTCTTCCCAGTGCTAACAGATTCAGCTTGCAACTTCACTAACATGACATTGTACTGTATTTACAAGTAGTCTCACAGTGATATCCACACTCACACTGCATAATTAATGCAACTTGGGTTATTACTCTTGAGAGACTAAGAGTATCATAGCCTGATCCATATTTGGAAAGGAGCTGCCATCAGAAATGCAATGTAAATTACAACCAAAGTACTTGTCATTTCCTAGCCTTCTCCTTTGCCTTAAAGAGCCAGTATGCAACAAACAGGTATTTTAGATTTTTGTTTCACGTCTGTTAGTTTCTTTGGGGGAACTTAATTTGAATACAGTATTAATTAAAAAATAGCTAATGAAAAAAATCTGGGGAATAAACTAGCTTCAAGAAACAGGCAGAGTATGCACCATTAGAAACAGATACAAGCCTATTCTTGAAGCATCTACTCATGCCAGTCAGAATTTTACCGCAGTAACAGTTGACCGCAGGTAAGTACAGACAATTGAAGGTAACTATTTTGCTACTAATCCTGTAGCTCTTAATAGCAGCATTAAAACTAAAGTAGCAAGGCCTCCAATCCGCACAATGCATTAAGTGAATTTTGTAAGTTTCTGATAAAAGCTTTCAACAAATGTTTTTTTCAGTTTTGCTCACAGTCGCTCATTCCCAAATGAGCTTGCTTTCCAGGAATTTTGCCTCAATGATACTGGAGAATTCAGAATCAACTAACTCTGTGGCAATCACAGGTCCTGATGTCAGTAAGGGGAAAATGCAAATTGCTGGCTTTAAGTTTAATTTATACTTTTGATGCAGGGCT
>VZTU01009248.1:13882-49887 GCA_013400835.1 Zapornia atra
CACTGTTTCCAGGTCACTCAACTAATCAGCATTCTAAACACCACCTATCTTACCAGATCTTTCAGGCACCCTCTTATCAGCACACCTACTTAACAACATGGCAATATATTACTCTGTTTATAGATTAGATGAACAGGTAATAGAGCCACAAGAGCTGACTGTGCTCATCTGTTCCAACTTTCTTTACAATACACAAAAGTTCCTTCAGTCAGTTCCACAGCTTATTCTAACATATCATTTAGAAAAGCCTTTAATCTTGATTTACAAATTTCAGTGATGCAGAACATACAACAGCTCTTGGTAAACTGTTTCAAAGGTTAATGACCTTTGGAGTTAAACAAATGGCTATTTATTTCTGCTCTGAATGTGTCCAGTTTAAAGTTCCTTCCATTTTAATTTATTATTCCTATGTTTGCAAGTCCTTTATTATCCAATTCCCATTGCTTGTGTGAGCAAGCACAGACTTTGCTCAAGTCAGCCTTTAATCTCTTTCTGATGAGAAAAGATCAAGGTCTTTGAAGTGCTCACTAGAGGACACATTCCACAAACATCCAATCATTTTCTCTGCTTTCCTTTGTAACTTCTAATTCATCCTTGGTACCATTACCAGTTATGATTACCATTAAATGTGACACAGCAAGCAGACCTGTGCTAAGGACAGCAGTCTCCTATGAGTCTGTAAATTCAGATTTTGCATCCTTGGTTTATACATCCAAGAATCACATTGAATATTTTGGCCACAGCCTTACATTGGGAGTTCGCATTCAGCTGACTCACCAATTAAGTCTTGTGTGGATATCATGTCTTCCAGAATGCAAGGGGAAGAGACCAGGGACAGGTGCACTGCTGTTTTATTGTCCTAAATGTTCTGATCTGTGTTCTTCATTCTTCACTATTGCTCACTATGGGTGTAATCTTTATCAGTAAGGATATTACATTGTCTTCCAGATCATTGATTAAAGTAGCATAAATTACCATTTGGCCTTTTCTAATATACTTGAGCACAAGTGAGATAATCTGTGTCCTTCCCTGTCTTGCAAGCTCAGCTGGACTTTATGACTCAAGATAGGGTCATACTTTCAGTATGAAGGATGTATGTCCTTCTTCCACAACACTTTGTAAAATGGGTGAGTGGCATGAGGCCCTGTGAGAAAGGGTCTGCTATAAGCCTTTCCAAGACTTCCAATTTTCCTTTAAAATCTTTTATGAAGAATTTTTCAAGTAAGTTTTTGAAAATACATTCTGTTCTCTTCAACAGCTCTCTTTTTGAGAAAGGCAAAGACTTCTGATTAGAGAGACACAATTTCTTTTTACAGCAACTATGAAGACTATCCTTAACTATCTTTACTCATACTGCATTGATTTAATTGTTTTACAACTTCCTCTAATTTCAGGTGATGTGATATGCCACATAAAAAGCTATACACCTTGTCTTTCCTTCAGATAAGGGATGTAAAAGTTGGAAGTAACTTACTACAAACTCCAAGTCTCAAAAAAAGGAAAAAATTTCAGCCACTAAGTAGTGGGTCTGCTATAAGCCTTTCCAAGACTTCCAATTTTCCTTTATGAGGAATTTTTCAAGTTAATTTTAATTTTAATTTTCAAATTAAACATCATGCATTTGCTGTTTAATGAGCAAAAGACTCCCAGTGCTTAGTAATTCAACCTTGAAATAAAATAATTCAGAAAAACATTTTCTTACCATTATGAACGATAACTCTGTATTTTCTGTCCAAGCAGAGATCTATCTGCCTTTGTCTCACAACTTTCTGTGCCTCAGGAGGCAATCCCTTGGGGTCCCGGGAGAACACAAAGGAATAGCTATCAGCACAAGTGCCATCTTCGTTTAGCTGGCGGCAGGAGTAATGAAGAGCGTATGTATCATAGTCTGTGTCCACTACCCAGTGATCATCATCTGGAAGAAACCACAGCAAAGGAGCAAAGGTGTTAGAGACACAAGTAAAATCTAGTAAACCTAAAGAGATTGCTGCCATAACTCTAAAGAAAAGAATGCAATCAAGATTGGCATAAACGATAGCAGATAGCAGCTCTCGGTTTATTCATGTGTCTAGTATTTAATTTTGGGGTGAGGTGTGAGTTTTTGGGTTTTGTTTGTTTGTTTTAAAGCAAAAAGCGTATTTATCAGGGACAGTGAGAGGAGGAAATGGTTGGCACCACTGCTTCTCCTCTAACATGGGCACAGAACAAGAGCAGCATGAAGAAATGCTAGTAAATGCCATGCCTGAACATCATTATGAAATGTGGCAACACGAAGAACTGTGTATTATAGTAGCTACCGTGAAGAACAAAGAAACTTTCTTATTTTAGCCAAAAAAAAAAGGGGGAACAGAAAATAGTTTAAAACAAATCCAGAGAAGTTAAATGAGCTCTTGGTCATGCTAGTCCTGCTCCAGTTTACTCAAACCCACACCTATTTTCCTACCAGGAATGTTACTTAAACTGTATTTTTAAGGAAAACTATTAGTATGAAGTTGTCATGTGTGTTAGAAGTGTATTTGCTACAAGCTCTGTCATAAACCCTCTCCTCCAACCACAGTTACAATTTCAGAGAATTCTTAGCTATTTAGCTAGGTAACCTGATAAAAACCTGGTGCTAACAGAAGTGAACCTAGATGTTTGCAGTATAAATGTCATCTCTGCACCTTACTCTGCTGGAGCAAAAGATCCTCCCTTGCACTATGTCTGTCCCGGTGAACACAACACTGTATATTCTCTACCCTGTCTGTCTTGTGGGTGGGGACCACAGTTTTTAGAAAGGTTGCTGGCTGACCCCAGACTGTCTGAAGTATCCACAGAACATGATCTGCAACATGCTGTGATGGCAACAACTCAAGAGCAATTGGTATCCAAAGCATTCATTGTAACTTCCAAATTCCACCTGCTTCTCTTGGAAACAAGCCATGGAAATGTCTTGAGCTACAAGTGTCTAAATCTCTACTTGGCTCAATTAACTAATTTTGCAGAGGCCATGACAGATGACAGGAAAATATGAATATATATGTATACATACACACACATACTGGATTATATTTGTTTCTTAAAAGAGGTAAATCTCTATGTTTGCAGACACAAGACCAAGCAAAATAACATTTGCAAAATCCTCTTCCCTGCTCCACCAAGTCTGACATTAGGCTTTTCAGAGAGAACAGGAAAGCATCTGCTAACTTAGTTCTGAACTAAAACAAGACTTAAAATGCTTCATCTGCCTTCCATTTCTTTCCAAAGAGTGACCTTCGATTATATTGTTGGGTAACAAACAAGAGAAATACAAAGGTATACAGAGGCCGTGTCGTCACTTGTTTAAAGAAAGCCAACCAGCTGTTCCATATAAAAATAGTGATTACCTTGTTTACCTCAAGGCTTTCCTTATTACATTTTAAGTGTGTTTAAGAAACCCAACACTACCTTTTCCTTCCCCAGCATAGACATAAATCATAAATAGGCTCCCAAGTTCTGTATCTTGTACAGGTAAATACTCACTTCCTTTCTGCAGAAAAGAGGCAACACCCCAGTACTTCATCTTGAACTTGGCAGGATCCTCTGTGTCAGTGAAAGAGCCAATCATGTCAGCACAGACATCCCAGTTACTGTAGCCAGAGAGAAAGAAACCACGACAGTCAAAACCAGCAGCAGAGGTTCAGTGTGACTAGCACTAGGGACACCAGTAAGCCCAGCAGAAGCTTTGTGAAATGTAACAAGAGGAATATTGAAAACTACTTACTTGAAGAGTCTGACTCTGCCCTTTGCAGTGGCACTCATTTGTCCATTCTCATCTACGGTGAACTGGGCTACCACATTGTCCTGCAGAAACAGCCCCTCCGGATCTTTTTTTGCCATGGCATACCAGGTGCCACTGTACTACAAGGAAGTAAGGAAGGCTGCAGTTAGACCGAGGAGTATGGAAGCCACTGCCAACAGACATTACAAACTAGGGGAGGTGACAGAGGAGAGGACATGCAAATTTTTGACACCATGCTGTAAAGTTCTATTTAAGAAAAAAATGTAGCTGTTCCAACAGCATAAACCCACCAATATGTCACAGTACAGGGTTTGTGAAAGAACTGACATTTTTTCATATCTTATTTGTATCTGCAGTTCTCCAATATTTAGAATACAAAATTTGGTGGGAAGAGTATAACAACTGTTAGATCTTGACAAAACTATGCATAAACGTTTTTTCCTTGTAATGACTGAAAACACCAGAGTATTAATTTTTCATAGAAACAACTAGGTTACTACACTGTTTTTCTGTTCAAACCATACAGTTTAAGCCCAGCCTACAAAATCTCAGTCTCTGCAGTATTCCTTTAGGAGATGCATCAGGATCCAGCATCTGTGGAGGTGTGGGCAACATCACAGACTTCTGCTGTTTTTCAGTCTGTGGCTTTGAGTGAAAATGTGAAGCCTAGGAAGAGGAGTCAGGCAAGACATCACAAATCCAGGAGAGAAAGATTTACCCTGGTCTTGTCGAAGTTTTCCTTGACTTTGAAGCTGCTTACTCGGCAGTCCCGCTCTGCTGTGCTGCTGCCCAGCAAGGCCAGTGCCAGCAGCAGCAGCCAGGGCAGAGCTCTCTCCGTGTGGGCCATCCCGTCCCTGCAGCAACAGCAAACAGAGTAACATCAGAAACAGGCTCTGTCACACAAGCAGGGAAGGGAGGAAGGCTGCCTTGACAGGTCCCCAGGGCGTCATGCAGCTTCCCCCCACCACAGCAGGGTCCCTTAGAAACAGTACCAGTCTCTGTAGCCTCTTGAAAGCCCAAGTGTTGATGGCAGTGGCGGGGCACCCAGACAGGGAGTGCTTTATGTAGAGCTGGGGTTTTCGCAACCCCTGAGGTACAGAGCCAGCATTGGAGGGGGAGTAGGGAGGCGGGTTGATGCATGCTGCAGGCTGGGGCCCCTTCACAACAGCCTCTTGCATAACACCCATGGGCTCAGGTGGTCTTTGACCCTGACCTGTAGCCAAGCAGGCGCTAGGAGCAAATGCCTCTCTTTGGTTTTCCTAATCCAAAGGCAGAGCTCACATCTGGGGGAAGGGGTGTGCACATGTGGTCAGAACAAAGGAAAAGAGAGGTATCCCATCCCTGCACAGGGGAAGAGTAAGCTGCCTCCACCTCCTCTGTGATTTTACACCCCCCAGTCTAAAGTCCTTCTTACCCAATGTGCTCAACTCAGTTACAAGGTGCAGACGTGATTCCTCCACCACCTCCCCAAATTCCTTTCCTCTCTTCCTCTGATAAACAGTGGCAAACATCATACTGGTGGGTTTCTGCTGTTTCTGGAAGCCTGGTCATGTCAGAACCTCTTCAGGTTGTCATGACTGGTTTCCTCTTGCTTCCCAAAGGCTGGCTCAGGTGCTAACAACCTCATGATGAACTCCCAGGGACAGGAACTGGGGTTCTGCAAATCTGCAGGAATGTGAAGGAGCCCTTTTGTGTGGTACTGCAAAGCTGGCAGGACATAGGTGTGGTATGCAAATACATATGTGCACCACATCTGTCCCTTCTGATATTAATTTTAAATCAGACCTTCCAGAATTTCTATTCTGGTTTTGGCAAACTTTTTTCAGTTATATAAACCATTATTGTTTTCTCCTGTTCAGGCAGGTTTTGCTGCCTCTCAGTCAATATTTGTTCTATAGTTTCAACATCTTTAGGAAGCATTAGAGAAAAGCTGTTAATTATTTTCTAGACATGTAACCAGACCGGGATAGGAATGATTGCTAGTAAGAGAACTAATTGACCCACTTTTTTCACCTTCCAGTTTTGAAAGAATAAAGGCAGAAGCCTGTTAGTTGGCAGGTCTGTGGTCATTACTTTAAGAATTCAGCAAAAATAGAATTTAAATATGGAGATACCCATGGAGTATAAACACGTGCTTCAATAGTGACTGATGTACAGAATTAGAACAATTTATTCAGCATGGTCTTTCCCAGAAATTCACTTCAGCCTTCTATTCCTTTCATATATCCATTAAACTATTAAACTTTTTACTGCTGTTGCCCATTTTCCTGTTAGGTCACTTGCATCTAGAGCGTAGAGGGACGGGATGGCAGGTTGCCTGCAGGCTAGCATTGTTATGGTGATTCAAGGGTGAGTATTTTCTCAGTCATAAAGATGCAGCTATGCCAGCGTAACTATATAAACTCATAAACAGTGTAAACTTTGCCTCATTAACGATCCTTTGGATTCACTTGTTTGAGAATGATGCCAGCAAGTGATCCTCATCCAGACCTTTGGTACCTGGATATTCCCCTTCCAGAGCAGTAGTTTGCATGCAAACAGAAAGGAACAGAATTTGGGTCAGGATTTCAATTGATTCTGAGAGCAATGCATCCAGATCAAGTTCAGACAATTAAATTTAAAGGAATTATTAAAATATTGATAATGCATAAACATGCAAATAACCTTTAATGCAAAGCATACATGTACAAAACTTGTGCTAAGTTCAACACCAAGCTTGATAAATTTCATATGTGACTTCCCGTTCCAATGTTTGAAGCTGGCAGCGTATTTTGAATATTACAGAAAGTTTTTTAAAAGTCAGTATGTATTTGTTGGAACCATATTTAATTGAAGGGGGAAAAAAGTATTCAACCTTTGAATTTTGCCAAGAGGACATAAAAAGGGGGCTAACTTCTGGCAGTGATTCTGTGATTAAAATTCTTTTTAATAGCCTTTAAAATTCTGCAGTATTTTCCATTAGGAATAGCAACAGAAAATACAGAGAAAAGGTCAGCTTTTCAAAGGAAATGGCAGAAAAAGCTTCCATTGGAGGAGCTACAGTTTAGTTTATGACTTTATAATAAAAAGGAAGAAATGAGAGTCAAATTACTATTTAAAACATTTTCAAGACTGCAACACTGAAGCTTTAAATATTACAGGAACAAGAATTTCATTTGTGGTCACAAGAATAAGTTTAGCTCTTAGGACAAAACTGGCTCAAAGAACTGGTAAGAGGAAACAGAGCATCCATTGCCAGGCAGACTGCATATAGATTGAAAGACTTTTTGGAGTCTTCTTCCATGTCTTTATTTATAGAGTGCCATTAACAAACATGGGTATCCATTAAACTCTTAGGAGCAGATTTTGCAGGGGAATGAATGACCGCTGTATGCACAGGGCAGTGGATCCACGTGTAGCCACTGCCCTGTGGAACCAGACACATATCAACAAGTGACAACAAATGGTATGAGCTGAGCCAAGGAGCTCCGTGTACTTTGTAAAGGACAACTATGTACACTGTCACCATCACAACTGCTCCCCTTGGTGGCAGTCTGAGTACAGAGGTCAAGGACAGAATGGAACTGGAAAGGTTGGCCTTTGTACCATGCCAGCCTGTGTACTACCTGTTTTTGTAAGTTAATGACATGACATTCTGCTTAAGGAGTAAATTTACAATGAATTCTTTATAAAAACAGTATTTAAACAAACCTAATTTAAAAATGGTGCCTTTAATTGCTTTAGCAAAGCTATGCTAGGATTGTGATTCTGAATTGAAATGTTCTTCTAAATGTATTACTAAAATGGAAACTACTCGAAATGATGACACAGTTTGCCAAAGGACTGGTGAGGAGAGCTTTCATCTATGAATGATGGACATATTGGAGCGAGGCCAGCAAAGAGCCATGAAGATCACTGAGTAATAAAAGAATCTGACAACTGAAGAAGCTGAGAGATCTGGGATTGCTCAGCCTTAAAAGAGGGCTTGGAGGATCTTATCAAGTGTATACATACCTGTCAGGAGGGTATGAAGGAGACAGTCAGACCCTTCTCAGCAGTGCTGAGTAGTATTCTCAGTAATAAAAAATGCTCAGGTAACCTAAGATCACCAGGGAGTAAATGTGAGAGTGGATGAGATTAAAAGGCTTTTGTCCTTTGCTCAGTCCATGTATTAAAATTCATGCCAAGGTAGCAAGAAACCCATCCTCACAGTCAAGGCTACAGTGTATCTGCCAATCCAGGTTAAGCCTTTCAGCTAGACTGGCCATTTATTTCAGGAACTCTCCCCTAGAAGCTAAAATCTCTGTTGACTACTTACTTCATAAAGTCCCAAAACTGGGGACAATGAAAACTTGCAGCCATATGGTAAAAGCAGAAAAGTCACTATCTTTAGTGTTTGCATGTTCAAGAAAGGGGACAGAAAACTATTTTAGAAGCAACATAAAAGTTGAGGGTTTTATAAAGGACCCCAAAACATATCAGATCAGTAACACCAAAACACTTCAGTGCCAAAAACTGTATGTGTTAGGAGTACACATAGAATCCATTCTCATGGCATAGTAATTTAGAAAAAATCAGTAATATTTTTGAATATTAATTTTTTAATTATACATATGAATCTCTGACATCCAGACACTGGACAAAACATTTTTCACATCATAAGACATGCAATTGAAATAAACACATTTGATCTGTGGTTCTGCAGAAAATCTTAACTGAACAAGCCACAATAGCTGTTATCAAGATGGACAGAGACGCTCAGATACAAACACTGAGCTGAACTGGGAAACCTTATAAATACCTTTGACATTTACGTGCTGCTTGAATCTGTTTAAATAACCACATCTGTCAGTTATCCTTCTTAGGAGTTTCCATGTATCACAAGGGCTCAGAAGTGTTCTACTACTAAGAACTACTGATAAAGTTGTTCTTAAAATTAAGAATTGCCAAAGTGTACACAGTCTATCAAGAAACTCGTTCAATGTGAATACCACAAATAGAAATAAGATTGGCTGCAGTGCATCCTTCCTACCGTGCTGAAATTCAGATCTGTTTCAATGAACACAGATGATTTGCTGTCATAGCTGGCACTCAGCTTAAACTCAGCCTTCTCACTTGAGTAGCCCTGGTGTGTCTGCTCCTAAAATTCAACATGATTTTCATTGAACTTCCAATGGTAGGAAACTTCAAACTTTTCGTAAAGCTACAACCAGACTCAAGATTTCCTCTTTGCCTGTTACTATTATTATCTGTCAGTTATTACCATTTTTCTCAGAGAGCAGAAATCTCCCACTTTTTCTGAAGAAGACATAGAAGAAACTAAACATTACTTGCAGCAATCTGTAAGGTTATTTATGCCTGTAGACTAAAAATGTCATTGTCTCCTGAACTCAATTTGAAATCAAGACATATTGTGATTTTACTCTTTCCTTTAGACTAACTACTTTTGAAAAAAGTTATATGTAAGTCATATCTGGCTATGCTGAGTCAAATTCTAATTCTTTTACACCGTCTTCACCTGGGTAAATCGCTTGGGCAAGCTCAGACTTTTGTAAGGTCTTTAGTATTGCACCCATTTTTTTGCATGTATAGTGTCATAATTATTTATTTTTAGTCATCCAATTTTGATCAAATCCCACTTAAAGGAAAATAAATTTTGCAATTTTAAAATTTTCTCTGTAACATTCTGGTTTCCTCCCCTTAAGCACCTCTCAGAAATCCACGTGTTTACATCTGTGCACGTGTATAATGTGGGCTAAGCATCTAAGTGTAATTCCTCGTATTAAGATTCAATGAAAACTTTTGTGAGTATAGAACTATGTGTTGAGAATGAAGGAGGGAACATACAGGTATGCATATCTACACATCAGACAATTTAGCAAGGTCTAAGAATTAATTGGTTAGTTTAAAATGCTAAAATGATTCCCTTAGGATTTATGAGCTAAGAATACTCAGGGGTTTAGTGTCCTGACATCTCTTTAATTAGCAGTCTCCAAGATCTCACACTAAGAAGATGCTAAGCCAGTGCCTTCTGTCATATCTCAAGAGTTTCAGAGGGTTTGGAAGCCACAGAGGAAGGTGAATGTACTATGCCTGTGAGCTATAAAATATGTACAAAGTACTGTTTTCTTACTAGTTTCAATTTAGGATTTCTTTCTACCACCCTTGCTTGGACGGTGATGCAGTTCTAAAAGAAATCTTAAACCAATCCAGCAAAGATGGGTGAGGTAAATAAAGATGCCGTTGAAAAATATCTGGAGAACAACCCCCAGTTTGCGAAGGAGTATTTCGACCGAAAAATGAGGGCAGAAGTGCTGGGAAGTATCTTTAAAGTCAGCCCTGGAGATGTGAAGGAAGGAGTCAGCTTCAAAGACATGTCCCGTCTGGAGGAGTGTAACATACTTTTTGAGCTGCTAACAGAAATCCAGGATGAAGGAGGCACTATGGAAAAGATAGTGCACAAGGCCCTGCAGAGGCTGGCACAGCTGTTGGCAGCTGATCGGTGTAGTATGTTTATTTGTCGTTCCCGAAACGGTATTCCAGAGGTAGCCACCAGGCTCCTCGATGTCACTCCAACTTCCAGATATGAGGAAAATTTGGTGAATCCAGATAATGAGACTGTTTTTCCTCTGGACATCGGGATAGCTGGATGGGTTGCTCATACCAAGAAGTTTTTTAATATACCTGATGTGAAAAAGGTAAGTGACTTCTCTTGGAGAATGAGTTTCTGTGCATTTGTTTACTCAGCTTCCTGCACAGGGCTTGTGGTAGTAATTTTTCAAGAAACAGATCAAAAGCACGAGAGAAGTAGCAACAGCATATGCTTAAAATCCAGTAAAACCACATCACGCAGCCTAGTGAAGTATTTGCAGTATCCCTGCATCACAGTTGTAATGTAATTTGCTACAATAAGAGAGGCGAGTATTCGATTAATAGAGACCAATAAGTACTTGTGTTTCTGTTGAAGGTGGCATGCTCCTATTCTGTTTTCCAGCGTGGGCTTGCAAGTCTTCTCCCTTATCACTTCATGCTGCTATACGTGCACCTCTGGATAGAATTAATTTGCACTTTTTGTAATGAGGATGCTTCTTTATAGTAGGTGAATGATGCCAGGTGAAGATGATGTCAACAGATATGTTCAGCTTCAAGCCTGTCTTTGAATTTAAAATAGCTCCAAATTTTGAGTATGTGAAGATTCAGGGTTTTTGTTCAGAGCCACCTATAGAAGAAAATGAATGAGTCACAGCTGCTCTGACACTTTCAAAGTTTCATCTGAATTTGCAGAGAATCACCTTTTTTAGCTATGGTGCTGTTAAGTGTTATTACAAATGTCAATTAAAATGATGACCGACCTAACAGAAATGAAACATGCATGAATAAGAACTGCTTTAGAAGCTGCTCAGAAATAGATGGGGAAACATAAATGTGCTTTGATTGCTGTAGATTTCTTTAAAAATAGCTAACTTTATATTATCAAATGGTGACAACTTCATCTCTTTTTAGTCTTACATGAAAAAGCTCAGCATAATGAAATGATGCTAAGATAATTGTTCAAGATGACAGTCTGGTTTCTCAGTATTTCCTATAGAGTCAACTTAAAATTCCAAGCCATTTTAGAGATGGAAAACACCTCAGTGTCCTAAGATCAATGTAAATGATAAAAATCTTTATATACTGCAATTATTTTTGTTTTCCTTTTTAACCTCAGAAACAAATGAAAATGCATTTATATGTAAAAAGAACATTCCAATACACAGTAAACTGTCAAATATAAGTAGCCATCATGGGAGCAAACAGAAGGAGCACCGATTTGAGAAAACAAATCAGTTGATTTTTAACTGACCACTAAGATGCTTTCTGCAATGGCTGCTATTCTGACAAGAGGCATCTGATTTACTGCCTCTTACCACCACATGGGGAGATTGGAGGATAATCCTTCTAAATTCATAAGGCTGATTACATGAGAAAAGATCACGAGGATCAAGAAAGATGTGTCTATCAGACATTGCGCTGCTCCTTAATATCATTATGTGAGAGGTGCCCAGAGCAGGGCTGCTCCAATATTTCTGTGTTTGCAACAGGATTTCTTCAAAACTGTGTGACAAATGTAATTTGAATATGCTTAAATAAGAGAAGCTTTCTGTCCATCTAATCCTGCTAGGTATATATTTTGCGCTCAATATAGATTAAGTCATGTTGGCTGGGTATCTGTCCAGCTATTATTCATTCCAAGGTGATCTTTACTTAGGCATCCATTCGCTCTTTTAGGATTACTGAGGTCTGTGCCATTAGGCCCACACTTAAAAATGCAGTTAAACCATGGCGCCATTAATCTACATTTATTTTATAAGTTAATTGCAAAACTCCCAGACACTTCTCTGGGATCAATATTTGTTATTTTAAAAAGCCAAACCCTGAAGGTCTCAAAAATTGCTTCCATTTCCATTTGATTTGTGAAAAAAAGTCAAGTGTCCAAATCTGCACTTCTTACACAGGCAAAACTCTCACTAATGTCCCCAGAATCTTCATTTCTGTAAGGAACCCAGAACTGCAGCTTTAGGCAGTTACTTCTAAGGAATATGAGTCCAGGGCAGCCGAAATTAACACCTACTGAAGCATTTTTCATGTTTTTGAAAGGGTAATTATTTTTCAGGTTACTTTGCATGCAGTTCAGTCAAACTAGATTGTCCGCTACCCAAATCCTCAGCAAAATATGACAAGCAAAGTTGAGCCAGAGAGGAATTTTGCCCCTATTGCCTTGTCAGAATACAAAATACACAATGAATAATTCTAGATGGCTATAGAACTTTAAAACTGTAATGTCTCATCACTTTCTATTGTTGACACAATCCATATACAAACAGCATAGTGTTTTTTTAAGTCTTAAGTGCATGACAACAGTGACTAACTCACAGTGAGGCACTTTCATGCTTCAATCCCCGCTCCTTTATAACAAGAGTGAATGTAACCAAAGATCACAACAGCAATAAATCATTGAAAAACGTAACACTTCACTTTTAGTGCCTGGTAGCCAGTTCTTTAGGCCTTATCTCCTTCTTCAACCTGGAAAGGTACCAAGAAACGTGAGGAAGCTCCTCATCCTGACTAATGCTTCAGAAAAGAAAAGCAGAGGAAAAGATACAGACATTCCATAATTAACTTAGTACCCAGAACAGTCTACCCCCACAAGATTATGGACCTGTTGACTGCAAGAGCTAATAGTGTTTAATCCAGGATTTAATAGTCGTGAGAAATAGGAGGCCAGGCAGGAGCACTACCCTGATAACTTGCCTCACATTATTCCCAGGATTTTGCAGAGTAGATGACTTTAATATTCCAATGTAAAATAACAGACTGCATAAAATTTGGTACGGCCATTAATATTAACTGATAAGATAGACAACATGATAATGAAGAGTACAATTACCTTGCATCTTTTGCTAAGGCATTATTTCCAAACAAAACTAAGAACTAAAAAATAGTTAAACAAGGAGCATGCCTTCTGGTGAATGAAAATCTCAACATTCTCAGCCAGAAGAACCAGTAATGAAGACTACATATATTTGTTTTAATCCATTATGTATTTAAATTATTGCATTATTCCTTTTAATTCAGAGATACTTGAAGGCAAAGATTTAACTGGGGATTGGAAACTCAAGAAAATATTCCTGGTTATGATAGAATATGAAATTAGATAAATGGTGAAAAAGGGCTTCAAAAGAAGTGAGGACTTTTGGATTAGATCCCTAAGGCACTCAAATGTTCTCATGCTGCAATACCAAGCCCTCATTTTTAGAGATCCTGCACTGGAATCTACAACCCGCAGTGAACTGAAGAACAGAGTGTGGAAAGATTCTGGTGCTGCCAACTCAGATTAAGCAGCCAGAGCACTGAACACTGTGGCACCTAATTTAACCACTTGGAATCCTATGATACAAAACAACTGAAATACATCTGCAAGTTGCAAGTACTTCCCTTCGTAAACTGATCCAGCTTCAGTTTGCATGAGTCTTTTTTTCCTGGGTGTTCTAATTCTCTTTAGAGCAAGGGTGGGAAAGATTAATTCCAGGCATGTCTGAAAAGAAATGAAAGTAAAGACACACAATGCTACAGAAGTACTGCCTTTCTACATTTCTGGAAAGTAATGAGAATTGAAAGAAATAATCCTGATAATAAAAAAGACATTGTCATAAACTCACACTCGATATGGTAAATATTGACTGGGAAAATGGGCCTGTGTTCCAATCTGCTATAAAGACAAAGATTCAGTCAACACTGAAGAAAGTATTTTGACACAGGAACAAAGTTCTATTAATTGTGCTTCCAGAAGAAAAACACAAACCTTTAGTTCTTTCCTTGATTTAACTTGTTTTTAAATGGGAAAAGTCCCAAAACTGATGAAAAATATAAAGTTTGAGCTTCCTTTTAGACCATTTCTCTTGTTTTCAGTAAGAAAAAAAAAAAAAGCATTATAATAAAGATTCAGTATCAAAAAGGTGCAAAATAGCCACTACATCACCTACTCGGTGGTAAAAATTTTGTTTCAGAAATCTGAGCCAGTGCAAGACAAACTGTGGGAGAACAAAATTCCAGGCATAGGAGACAATACTGCAGGGCTACCAGAAAGAAAACCAAGAACACGTAAAGACGGTGCAAATAAATGGGTGGTAACGATTGAGAGTGTGACGCCAGTTCCTTATGTCAGAGATTCCTGTTGTTCCTGTTCCAGACCTACTCCTGGTCATCACACGCCCAAAGGATGATGTATTTTGACCAGCCTGAGCTCATGTATCCAACCTAGAACCTCCAGTCCAACATGAACACAGTAGTCATAACTGCAAGGAGTCCCGGAAAGCCATTCTTCCTCTGTGCTTCTTAAGAGGAAAGAGGTGGATGAAAATTCTGTTCTCTTGGCACTACCACCCCAGCTGAAGGATTAACTCTTACTACTCCTTAACTGAAATTTAATGCACTTTGACAAACTCAAAATGGAGAGGTAGGGGGCCTGACAAATACTGACATGTCACTTGGAGTCAACACAAGAAGGAGAAACAGTAAGAGTTCTTTGAAAGCAAGTAATGGTGATGGTGATAGGAAAACCAAGATGTAATCTGTGGGACATGAACAAAATGACAACCAAGGTCCTCAGACAAGAAACAAAGGTTTATGGGAAACTGCATTTCCTAACATTTCAAACCACACGTGATGAAGAAGCTGATGGTGTAACAAAGTAAAAGCAATTTGGAATAAGCAAGTATACTGGAGATGTGAGAAGCCTTGGTACCAACAATTTTGAGCTGCTGTTGCTATTACCTCAAAAGAACCAGAGCAGTGAAGCTTTACCTTGACTAGCCAAAGAAGGAAGAGGGATCCTTGTTCCCTCACACTTGTGTTTTGAGTTGCTTTTCATACATCTCCTTTGTTCTGTCTTTCCTGCATTTGTATAGATTACATATATTCACATGTGCAATGGAAGTGAAATTACAAGGACCATACCATCTAATTACTTCAAATAGCTTTTGCATTTTCTCATCAAATTTACACACAACAAATCACCTACACTGCAGACTTTGATCTGGAGTTTCCAATAGCATCAACCTGACTTGCCTCAGACTGCATTTTGTCATTAATCCAATCAGAAATGCTCAAGGCTTATCACAGTCTTCTGGAGCACAGTGTAGCAAATCCTAAAATAACATTGTGAATTATTTACTTTATTAAATACTGTTGGACTGGTCAACGGACAATAGAATTAAGGTCTTCATAATTTTTTAAGCCTGGCATAGAAATGTTCACTTGGTCTGTGAAATGTTAGAAATTTTTGCAGAGCTTGTTTTTGTGGTTTGCTTAGAGAATTGTGGGATATCTAAAACCAGCCAATGAAGGAGAATTTATCATGAAAGAAAAAATGTTTTTAAAAACTGGTAAAAGGAAATAGAAGAACATATCCCTTCCAAGAAAGGAATTGAGATCTGCAGAGAGCACCATAAAATGAGGCACAAGATGGTTTCTTCTGGCCAATCCATCAACAAGAACTTTTCAGAAACAATAAAGTAACATTTGTATTTAAAAGTAATCATAAAGTATTATCTACTCATTAGTCTTTTAAAATTAGCTTTCTTCTAGGAATTCCTGTGGTTCCCAGAGGATCGAGTTTTTCTCATTTATATTTATTTTACCTTATTACATACATGAATTTACAATTGTGTAGCTGCAATTCAGAATCAGATGTGCTATAGTCTCAGTGAGCAAGTTTCTTTGTATCTGCAGTGTGAGGAAAATACAAGTTAAATTTAGACAAGATTGCCTTATTTTGCCTTTTCACAGAGGTGTAATCCCAGTTTTCACAACAGTGACTTGTGATTTTGTAAATTCAACTGCTAGCTATGAGATAGAAATTAGGCCTATAAAACTTAAAATAATTGAAAAGCTGAGGCCAAATGGTCTAAACATTGAGCATTATATTGATATTTCACTGGTAAGAGGTTTATAATAATATTTTGTAGTAGTGTTGATAAGTTACAGTAAGATAAATCAGGTGCCATGGTTTAGAGAATCGAACTGGCTACTAATTTCAAGTGTACAGGCTAGATCCATAGTAGCCTGCCAAATCCCTCTCCAGTTACCTTCTACCACCTGCTACAGAAACATTAAAATGAAGGGGCATCCTGATTTTCCACTCCTGTATGCTGGTGCTAGCTTAGTGCATGTTATACATCGTAGGCCATATCTACAGAACTGATCACCATACAGTAAATGCTATGGAGAGAGATACAAGTATCTTAGTTTCAAATGGAGGTAGCAGAAAATGCTTGCAAATGTACTATGGTCAGAAAATTATCAACAGATTGCCTTTCCCTCACCTATTTTAAAAGCCTATTTTATGATTTAACTGAGAGCTGGAAGTTCAGACCTTGCTCTGAAAGATGGTTGGATTCAAAGGATCAGGCTCAAATAGACAAAGTGTCCACATTGATATGTTCATGGGAGCACCAAGATGCTTTTCTGGCTCTGGTACTGCAGAGCATATTCCTGGCTTATTTGTCTATGAACATGATTTTCCAGACATTGTGAAAAGTTATTTTCTTTGAAAACAAAAGGAGCTTATGTTCTTAACAGAAACCATTTTAAAACCTTGATTGGAGTTTTGGCTTCAGAACTCCTAGCAATTATGTGCAAAATAATAATGAAAAGCTTAAATCTAAGTAAAAATTTTGGCTTGGATATGCACATCATGTGTCTTTGTGTATGCTGTGGGACTGCTGCCAGTGTGTTACGAAGTATTTGTATCTTTCTGCATAATGGCACTATCTGGGCACAACTCAGGATGGCTTGTGGTTACTAAACTTCTTGTTTATTAACACAGATTTACCTTTAAAATTTTCCTATCCCCTGTAAAAATCTTATGACCAAAGTGCTTCTCCTGAATGATTCTGACCACCACTGCTTGTACCTTCAGTCTGGAGTTATTAAACAAATAGACTCAGCAGCTGTGTTCTGCCAATTCAGGTCACTTGGTATATACAGGTCCCTTTTAAGAATTCAGAAATTCATGAATGTCTAAAATTTCTATTTATTCCTCCACAGCAGCCTACAGCACTCTAAAACCAGGACCATGAACCTTGCCATTATGCTAGAAGCACTTGGTGCAGTGGAAGGACTACAAAAGGGGCTGAAATTCTCTGATTTACTTTATTTTGAATGGTTAAAACAGTTGGGAGATCCAGAAATTGTTACAGAATCCCAAACTCACACTCATCAGAATGGTTGTGTCAGTAGGTAAATCATCTCAGAGAAAATCAAGTATTTCCATATAATGACATACATGTTTAGCAGACTGCAGGAGAGTATCTGATTGTTACACAGAAGAGAGAGATCGACTGGCATTGTCCCTGGATGTCTATTACCTGAGGTTCCCTTACACCTTTCTCCAAGAAAACCCAATCAACAACTCAGGGCAAGTTTGGCAGATACAGAGAAAACATCCTCTCTTCACCTGGCTGACATACTCAGAATGGGCTGCACTTTCCAGGGACCCATATACTGCCTGATACAGCAAACTACAGAGAAAACATTGGTTACTTTTATTCCTCTCAATGGGGTTTATGGGGATGGCACAGGTTGTGCACAGCCATGCAACTGTCTGTAAGAGAGCCCAGTCACTATATATAAAAAAGACATTCAGAGTTACTTCTACATGATTCCTTTCATGAAAATGCAGTCCTAGAAGGAAATTTAAAATGCAAATGCAGAAGATGCTCTGTCTAAAGACTATGAAGAACAGAAGGGAAAAAAACCCGAAACCCTAACATTCTGAATGCATCATAAAATCCAGTCTACCTTCTCAGGTCTGTATATGCTATAAATGCAACATATACCAGAAACATTTGCTAAAGAGAGAAGAGGGGAAAAAGGAAATGAAGAGGAAAGATCCAAAGAGTAGACAAACTATTTTAGTTGTGGTATTTTCTGGCCTTTCCATGCTTCACTTTACAACCTAGAAAAAAGGTTGTTTGTTTGTTTACATTTGAAAGTAGTTTTGTCTAAAATTTATGAAAACTGAAATTCCGTTATTTGGCATTCTGCAACACTCCCCAGCTCATGAAGGTGGATGAGACCTTGAGAGCCAGCATGCAGATCTTGGCTGCCTAAGCTAATGCAGTAATTAACAGCAGGGACATGAATCAGCTCCGTGGATAGACACACAGTAACAAGTTGTCACTTTACAAGTAGATTCAGAAATACTTGCTAACAGCAGGGGACTGGTAAGGTTTTGGAGTCTTGGTTCTGGGTGGATGTCCTTAAAACAAGACTCCTTTGGCCTCCTTCTGGCCAGCTGCCATTCCCATCCATGATGTTATAATGTCATCTGACCTCCCCTGGTCACCAGGCTGCTGGCCACCTCTTGAAAAAACACTCATCACCTTGAGAAATCAGAAGCAGAGCTGGTAAAGGAAATTTAGGAAGAATCTGCCATTGACTGTACACCAGGACTTGAGTGCTTATCTCTTTGAAGAGGAAGTTTGAGCGTTGACTTGTTAGAAGTGACAGATGCGAAGGGATGGGAAAGACTCAGAGAAGACAGCCTGGCATTTTTAGCTGCTTAGTAGAATCATGCCACTTATTACTATGCACATACAGACAGATTTCAATCTCCCATCTCCTCACTCAGTTCATTTAGATATGCTGTAAGCACATAAAACCCCACAACCCTCAACGCACTGATTTCCCTGACAAATTCCGAATCCTGTTTTAATTAAAGAAAACACTAACACATTTCAAAGAAAACACCACAAATTTCTTTGATAGGAGAAAATGAAACAATTTTCCATGAAACATGAATTAGCTTCCAAGTATTTTTTCCATATAAGAATGAAAATAATAGCTTTTACTAAACCCTCCTCTTCTCTTGAGCTCAAGGATGAAACTGGTGGGGTAGTTAGTTGTGGCTCGTTCATTAGCTATGTGGTGTCATTCCCACAGGATCAGACATCCAATAAAAGCAGCTCTGTGTCCTGATCTGCCTAGTCCTACATCCTCCCATTCACCAGGAGAGCATGCTGGGCTGGGAGCAGCAGGAATAGTAGTCCGTCAGAGAGGAAGGAGTAAGAAATGGCTCGGCCAGATGCATACCTACTGGGGATGCCTGTCTACCAGATTTTTACCCTACACATTCAGGACAGTTTTAACCATTGGGTAATGGGACAGTATTATGAATTTATCTATGGAAATAATAATAAATATTAACACAGCTATGAAGTAACCTTACATGCAAAGCATATGTATTAGACTCTCAGGTAGCCACAAAGTAATATCGTTCTCTCCTTTCCTCTAGATTCTCACATATTTTTACTTCCTCATCATTCTAATAAAAGCCTGCAGAGAACTTGTTTTCAGAAGCTATATTAATAACCAATGCCTAAGTTAAGCTTGTACATATAAATCTGCAAGATTGGGTTAAATAATGCTTTTGCAAATAGAAACCTGCTGCGCCGTGAAACTGGGCTCACAGCATTGCAAACAAATTATCAAATTGAATGATCATTTGCACTTGGCATGGTAACTGTTAACATGTTTCATTTGTGGGTTTTTTTGTCTGATTTTTCCCTTTTCTTTCAGAATAACCATTTTTCTGACTTTCTGGACAAAAAAACTGGTTATACAACAGTCAGTATGTTGGCAACCCCAATTGTGCAAGGTAAAGAGGTGCTTGCTGTTGTGATGGCACTCAACAAATTACATGCCACCGAGTTCACAAAAGAGGATGAAGAGGTAATAACATCAGAGGTCACACAACAGTACAGTTGCTAGTTCAACAAGTAGCCTGAGTGAATCTACCTCTTGATTTGATATTTTTGTCTTATTTTTGCTCTTTGTCATTTTTAGGTCTTTAAAAAATACCTCAATTTTGTATCTTTGGTCCTAAGAAATCATCATACAACATATCTCTACAATATTGAAACACGAAGAAGTCAGGTATAGAATAATTTGTTAATTATAATACTTATATATATATATAATTACAATACTTTGTTTTCAAGTGAAACCACTATTATTACCACTATTTTATATTCTTGCAAGCTTACTGGAATAGGGATAGCATCTATTTAATTTTTGAATTTGAGAATTTGAAATTTGAATTTGAGAAGAGTAATGTACCTTATTATTTTACTATGGAATGCCTATGTTCGTTTTCTTACTGTTGTGAACATTTACCCTCTTTCTCTTTCGTTGTAAATAGATGCTTTTGTGGTCTGCCAACAAAGTATTTGAAGAGTTAACAGATATAGAACGGCAGTTTCACAAAGCACTGTACACTATTCGAATGTATTTGAATTGTGAAAGATACTCTGTTGGTCTGCTGGACATGACTAAAGAGAAGGTAACAATCATTTTGCCTACTTGCTAGAAATGTGCTACTTAACTTAACTTTAACTTAAAAAATTGATCCTTCTTATTAATTCGTTCTGAGTATTTTGATTGCATGTCTCTCCAAGAGAAAGAGATACCATGCTTTCTAGCTGTTTGGAATAATTTATATAAAGACTAACCATGCTACAAAAATTACATGATGGTATGTATTATACCACAAAAGATACAAGCACCACAAAGGCTAATTCTGCAATATTTGTTCATACTAAAAATTCCATGTAAGAAAAAAAAGAGAAGTGCAGGTCTGATTATTGCTTTATAAATACTCGCCTTCTAAACCAACAATTAACTAGTACAATCATTCAGATAGAAGCTTCAGATAAGCCTGCAGTTTATCTTGCCTGGAATATAATTAATTTTTTTTTTCTTAATATTGTCTAAAATGTGACGATAGTACAGCTATAGAGAAGCAAAAATAAAACTGCCATCCACAGATATCATGTAACTTATGAACACAGAACTGATTTTACTTTTCCTGTTGCTAAACACTGTGTATTATTTTCTCAGGAGTTCTATGATGAGTGGCCAATCCGGCTGGGGGAGGCCGAGCCTTACAAAGGCCCCAAGACACCCGATGGACGAGTGAGAATATGAATTTTTCTTTTTATGAACATTAATTTTGATACTGAGGTTGTACAGGTCACCTACGTATTTTCCTCTTTTTATTTAGGAAGTCAACTTTTATAAGATTATTGACTATATTTTACACGGAAAAGAAGAAATCAAAGTCATTCCGTGAGTATTCATTGACAGGCTGCAAATCTGGGGCAATTAGATATATTGCTGGGATAGAATAATAACATGTCTGTATTGTAAAAATAATTTCATTTCATTCTCTCTGTAAAGGTCACCTCCAGCAGATCACTGGTGTCTTGTCAGTGGATTGCCAACATATGTTGCTGAAAATGGATTTGTAAGTTCATAGCAATAGAAAAACCTAAACATTTTGGTTCATGCAGTTCTTCTGACTGTAACACTCCCCCCAAACATCCCCCTGACCAAAAATACCATGCTGCTTCCAGTGTCATTGATTCCCAGTGAAATCATGAGAATCAGTAGTCTGGATAGAGAAAAGTCCCCAGCACAAATGGCCAGAACATCAGGAAAATGTCCCCCTGATGGTGGGACATCAGAGTAATAATGTGTGTGTCTGATGTCACTTTCCAGTTATGCTAACTAAATCTCAGAACAACATGTCCAAGTAAGAAAGTCACCGTATACACAGTTTTAAATTTTTCTTTTTTTCCCCCCTTATCTCTTGATAACATGTAATTCAATGTTGTGACATATGACAGTTATTAGTAATCCTATGGAACTTTTAATAGCAGTAAGGACAGAGCTGTTAGTACTCAGTTACTTCTTTCTAATAAATCCCCATGGCATTTTAAAGTGGAAGCGATCTGAATCATTATGCTTATGCACTGTGAGACGTGGTACATGAGGGACTTTGCTACAAGCACTCTGGAATGACGTCTGCTAGAATAACCACATTTGATTTAATAGAAACCGTCTTAATTGCTGTAGCAAGCTAGGGTGCTTACTGGTGCTACCAAAAAGAAGCCTGCCATTTCAATAGATCAGGCCAAGTCTTGATGCACATTATATTCCACTTAAACAATGGCTCTCTTTTTTTATGCCGTAGATTTGTAACATGATGAATGCACCAGCAGATGAGTATTTCACATTTCAGGTAACTCCAGTAATGTTAGTAATTACAATCCTTCAGTAAAATATGCTAATGCTTTCCACCATTTGGTTATGTAGTTGGTTACGTATTTTCTCCTCTGCTTGCGATGCATGGAGCTTAGTGCTATATAAATTGCTGCATTACTTCTTTCAAAGAAATAAACAACATTTCCTGTTCTTTGTCTTTCCTACAGAAAGGACCAGTGGATGAGACTGGATGGGTTATCAAAAATGTCCTATCATTGCCTATTGTCAACAAAAAAGAAGAAATTGTGGGAGTTGCAACATTTTACAATAGGAAAGACGGAAAACCTTTTGATGAGTATGATGAACAGATCATTGAAGTAAGCTTAATAGATTAGAGACTTTAAGGAGACATGATAGTAATAAAAATACAACTGTAAAAAGTAAATGAAAAATGTCTAAAAAAATTTCAAATAGGCCGTATTAACATCTAAGCAAATGCCTTATCTTCTTCACTATACAGTTTCTTAAAAGTCAGAAATTCTATTTCCCTTTATAAACCTGAAAATTTATGAGATCATTTACATTCCAACAATAAACAGACATCAGATATAATTTTATTTTTAAACATTTGACTTTTTAGTGTTTGTCAGCATCTCCTACCTACCAGTGGGTCAGCAGGTATGGCATGCTGTTTGCCAGTGGATGTTGTGTCTGTGGTCATGGGAGTTCCCAAAGCATTCTTGATCACAAGCACCTGATAAGATGCTACACAGTGTATCCAAGTCCACTCAGCTAACTTAAGCTTCATAAGCCTCAAAGTCCTGTATACAAAATGGGAATATAGGCCCTTAATTACTAAGTTGAGACAAATAACGTCATTACAAGCTCTGAGGTGCTAACAGAACCTTTTGATGGAAAGTAAAGGCTGCTATCAAGCAGAGTTACACATTGCTTTTCAAAGGGCACTACCAGAAACTGGAGTTTAAGAAAAGTGAGTTCAAATCGTCAGTCTAATTTTACTGTCATGTTGCCATCTGCACTTTGCTTGGCTTTGTTTCAGACTCTCACACAGTTCCTGGGGTGGTCTGTTTTAAATACTGACACTTATGACAAAATGAACAAGCTTGAAAACAGGAAAGACATTGCTCAGGAAATGCTTATGTACCAGACAAAGGCCACCCCTTCTGAAGTTGAATCTATACTGGTAAGTTTCTGTTCACAGTCACAAAATTCAAGCAGGAAATTTGCCACACAAAACCTGATTTTCTTACTCATTTTCATTTTTAGAAATACAAGGAGAAATTAAATGTAGATAACATAGAAGACTGTGATCAAAAGGATCTTATCAGGATTTTGGTAAGTCATTACATTGAAAAGTCCGGTAGCATGTTTATATCAGATAGTAATGTGTCCTTATTATAAAAAAAGCTGTGTATAGCCAAATCCTGACTCATAAAATTGTTTGTAGATATCTGTTCCATAAACTAGATGGATTTAATAACGCATCTTCAACCTCCCCAGTTTTTCTATATGCAGACCCCACTGTTCCCTACAGGGAAACATACGGTCCAAAATATGTGTTGACAGACTTGGATAGTCAGAGTTATATAGAAATGTTTATATGAATTAACATTTAAAGTGCTTAATTTTTTTAAATATCCAGGGGACAGTGCTATACCTATAGTTGAATTTATTTATTTTGTAAACAAAAGAAAGGACATTGATATAAGCTTACCTCCATTCTGAGTAAGAGAACTCATGCAAGAGTGTCCAGTAGAACTAACCTACATTCAGATTAATTTTCCTGCATTTCCTTAGGCAGAGAAGTCCAAAGACAGTGATCAGATTTCAAGTCTGCCTAGTGTCACATGCCTTTCGAAATAACACAAAAACATAATACTGGTACAAATTTTTCAATCTTCAAAAAGCAATTAAAATGAGTTCACATTGTGGAGTCACAAATTCAAAGGTCTAATATCTTCTGTACTGCCAAGGCAACATGTAAATGCTTTATCCTATTATAAGACCTGGAATCCCAGCTAGCTAATGGGATAAAGCAGGTGCTTCTAGATCTGATGATTCACAAAGTAATGGGTCTTAAAACACCACTGCTCCAGGTTTCCTTGTCCTTGACCTCAGATCAGAATAGATATAAAGGAAAATCCCAGGGAGTAGGAAATACCTTTGCACGAATGTTCAGCCTTATTTGTTGAACTACATGCATACATTCAGTCATCTTTTTTCCTTCTCTGTAAAATGGAGATAATTTATAGACTACCATCGAGTAAGTGATTGTGATTGTATAATCTATTTTTTGTGTTGCATTCAGATTTCCCTGAATCAATTCTTGTTTGGGTTGAGGTACATCCTTTAAAATATAATACCACTCTTCCTACACTTTGGAATATACAGATGAGAAGTGTTGTAGAACAGGTCACTAATACTGCTATCCCAGTTAGGCTATTCAATGTGAATCTATATAAAGTATACAAAAGAGGTAATTTAAATTTAATACAAACTTCTTAACTTTTGTATCCTCTGCATTTTAGAATTTAGTATCTATTTTATGGAAATTCTTCAGTACAAGAGCTGGCCTAAGCTCTGTATCTGACCTTCAGAGAGAAAACTCCCTGAATGGCATCCAGACAACTGCCAATGAAAATTAGTACATGGGGAAAAGATTATGCACTTACACAGTTCACTACTTCTGGAATGATCCCTCATTTTCATCAGTGTCCAGGAATGTTCAGAATAGACTGTTGTAAACTATAGAAAGGCAATGACTAGGACAGAATCACCACCAGCTACAGCACTAGAAAGTAAATAACTAAGGGAATTGAAGAATTGAAGCCTTAACCATGACTACTATACGCCTTGTAAATGTAAGCATTGTAACAATGTTTATGTACATACTGAGATCACTCAAGAGCTAAGCAGTCAAGAAACTACTGCAAGCAGACAAATGAGAACACAAGTAAGATTTGTGATTTTTTACATCTAACATAGGATTTTCCAGCTAACTTTCCATGTGCCAAAACTATGTACATAATCACAGTATAGTTTGGGTTGGAAGGGACTTCAAAGAGCATCTTGTTTCAACCCCCTGCCATGGACAGGGACACCCTCCACTAGCCCAGGTTGCCCAAAGTCCCATCCAACCTGGCTTTGAACACTGCCAGGGAAGGGGGCAGCCACAGCTTCTTTGGGCAACCTGTTCCAGTGCCTCACCACCTCTCACAGGGAACA
The DNA here is from genome assembly GCA_013400835.1 of Zapornia atra. Lineage (NCBI taxonomy): Eukaryota > Metazoa > Chordata > Aves > Gruiformes > Rallidae > Zapornia > Zapornia atra. The sequence goes on from VZTU01009248.1 coordinate 39,453, forward strand.
ATTTTTTCATTATAACTGATCTAAACCTCCCCTCCTTCAGCTTAAGGCTGTTACCCCTTGTCACGTCATTCCATACCCTTCTAAACAGTCCCTCTCCAGCTTTCCTGTTGGCCCCTTTCAGGTACTGGAAGGTTGCAATAAGGTCTCCCCCACAGTCCCAACTATCTCAGCCTGTCTTCATAGGACCCCGCTGATGATCTCTGTGGCCTCCTCTGGACTTACTCTGATGGGTCCATGTCCTCCTTGTACTGGGGCCCCAGAGCTGGATGCAGTACTGCAGGGATCTCACCAGAGTGGAGTACAGGGGAAGAATTGCTTCCCTTGACCTGGTGGTTATGCTTCTTTTGATGCTGCCAAGGATTCAACTGGATTTCTGGGCTGCAAGTGCACATTGCTGGGTCATGCTGAGCTTCTCTCATGGGTTTGTCTATTAGTTGTATATAGGTTATCACAGACAAAGAGAGACTGTCACAGGAGACAAGGTAAGACAGGAAATTTTGAGAGTGGTTTGTGGAGCAGAAACAAACCACCCACACTCCAGAAGTCAAAAAATATGCAGGAATCTTTGCTTGCCAATAGTGTCTCCAGGAGAAGACAACGGTATGGGTAGGTAGGCATGCAAGCAAGATTTCTTTTATTAAAAAGATGTTTAGTAGTTATATTTTATTCTACCATCAAAGTAAAAAATGTTTTTTTCTAGACAGGTTAGTTTTGGTCACTATGTTCATCACTATTCATAAGAGCCAAAAGGGAAGAACAACACTTAACAAGAAAAATTTTAGTTATGAAAAAGATGAACTGCATCCTTGAGACCAGGCTAAAAGTGTGAGAATCACAGCATTTAATGGCCTGAGATTTTTGAACTAAGGATATGTTGAGATGGTCACAACAGAATGTGTTGGAATTCAGAGCTGGAAGAAATATTGTCTGACCAAGACTTTTATCTATCCTCTTTGAGAAGAAAGCCAGCACTATCGCGATTGCGTTTCATAACTTTATACACATTACTTTGCACTGAAGCATGAGGCCTTTGAAGATGCACAGATTATACTGTCCTTAGGCAATGTTTCTACTGAAGTCAGAAAATAAAGTTTTTCCAACTTTGCTCTTGATAGAAAAACCCTTGTGTTTTTTACTTTTCCTAACAGAAAGAAGAATTACCTGATCCAAAAGATTTAGAACTGTATGAATTTCGCTTCAGTGACTTTCCTGTTACAGAGCATGGCCTGATAACTTGTGGAATACGACTGTTCTTTGAGATAAATGTTGTTGAAAAGTTCAAAGTCCCAGCTGAGGTCTGATTTATTTTGTCCTGTTCCTATTTATTTTAAGATAGAAGAAAAATAGCTGACTGTGGGTACTTTAATAAAGAAGTAGGCAATACCAAAATATTACCAATACAAAAATATGGGTAACAATTTTCCATTTTTAATTAAACATTTGCATATTTGTCATAAAGACTTCAATCTGGAAATTGTGTAAGCCATGGAAGGGATTAAATCAACACATGTTTACATAAAAACAGTTTTGCTGTTTCCATGTTTAATTAAATGAAAAGCAATTATTTTCATAGAACTTGCACATTATTACAGTAATTCATAGAATATTCCAGTAATTTTATAGGAATTCCATCAGTACAACCTTAATCACTTTTGATCACAACAGGTCCTTACAAGATGGATGTACACAGTCAGGAAGGGTTATCGAGATATCACTTACCATAACTGGCGACATGGATTCAATGTGGGACAAACGATGTTTACTCTGTTGATGGTAATGTTGCTAATATTAACCCTACATTCATTATTTAGTTTTCCTTTCAATTACAACTGGACAATTCAGGAATGTAGATGCTCAGAACTGTCCACCTTCTTTTACAGACAGGCAAAATAAAGAAATACTATACTGATCTAGAAGCCTTCGCCATGGTTGCTGCTGCTTTCTGCCATGACATAGACCACAGAGGGACCAATAACTTGTATCAGATGAAGTAAGTACAAATGCTCAAATATACAGATCTTTAGTATTTTTAGTGGCAAATTAAAAAAAAAGTCAAAACTGGCAAAAATATAAGTATATATTCTATATTAATCTAGTGCAGATGAATATTTATTCTACAGATTTCTTCCTCAGAGCAACTGTTGTTACAGCTGAAACACAAAGACAAAAATGCAAAAGCAGAACCTTAGAAAGATCTCTTGGAACTGCAATTCATTTTTAAGGAAGACTAAGCTCTTGTAATGCTTGGATTGTAGCAGAGCCTCATACACAAGGCCACAAAGAAATAACAAAAGTAACTTAAGATCCCTAAATGGATTAGTTTTCTTCAAGACAAGGCATCAGAACTTTTCTGGAGGGGAATTCAGGATGTGGCATAGACAAAGGTCAGTTTAGAGTGAGACAGGATTTAAGACACATTGTTTTTCTCTGTTTTCTACTATCTGATTTGAAAAGCTCAGTTTTTCCCCTGCCACTCCATCTACTGACTGATGTAGGTCTTTTCATGAGCTGTAATCTCCTCATGTTGTACAGGATTCTGAGCTAATGAGCTTGTGTTTTGCCAATGGGTCCACAAGCCAGTACGTTACACAAAATGAGATTAATCTTTGCAATTCGTGATCCTTTTGTGTTCTGAGAATATATTCTAAAGGATTTCTTTGTGATTTTCCCTTTGTTTGTTAGGAAGCAATATTCATTAGTAGATGCTAGTTATAAAACTATCTTAATACTTTTTGGTTTAAACTTACATTTTTATTATAGTATTTCATATCATGGTGAGACTCACTCTTCTGCTGAAGAGTGAACAATCTACTCTTCAGTCTTTTATGTGACCTGCTAGAGTTTCTATGTGCTAGCTGGAGAACACAGGATTCTCAGACTTACCACGCGTACCAGCTGACTAGAACCATAATTTTCTGAGTATGGTTTCCCACCAACTGTATGTCCAGGATGGTTTATCCTCTGCCTCTGACCCTGGATACACTCCTCCCAGGAGAGGCGTTCCAGCCTGCATGCTGAAGCAATGACGCAAGGGGATTTTCTGATTATTCTCAGGGATTCTCCAGGTGACGTAGGAGAGAGAGAATGACAGACACTGATTCTTATTCAGCGGACTGCCTCTCATCCAAATAAGTTTAAGGGAGGTTTTAAATCTTCCTTACTGTGGTCTTCCCTAGCTGAAAGCCCTCTATGTGAGGTCATACACAGTAAAGCTATTTATAAATAAATTATCAGGCTTTACCACGACAGTCCTAATCTCAGGCCAGAAAATACATGCAGCAATCCACCTTGGGTTATCTGAGGAACAGAGTTATTAGTGAAGGAAAGAAAAGAAAGGAGGAATATATACTCCCAAACATGCAGAACCACCTGGAGTCTCTGTGTGCAGGACAGTTCTTCCTTCTTCCTGCTACCATAGTCTTACACAGAATTCCCTCTACTTGAAGCTTTGCCCAGTGTCAGAGGAATGCTTTGAGCTCTGTGATAAGACTGAACACACCTGAGCTGTCACGACATGTGTAGTCTATAAAACACTGATTTTGGGGGGAGGGAGAAGCCCAACACATTAGAGGAATTCAACTTCATTATATTGTTACTTTGGATTTTACTTACAGTAAGTTAGAAGCACAGGGGATATGGCCCACAGACAGACAAATGTTTCAAGAGCTGTGCCACACAATAAATATGAAAAGAGGCTATTTTTAAGGTTCACAGAAGAAGGTGTGTAGATTAAACAGCAAAACTGAACATGCAAGACAAAACAGAGGCATGTTTTAAAAAACAACAGGCTTTGAGGCATCTGATCATGCCTTTGACTTTAGTGGGCACTAAACTTCCAGTGCTCTCCAATTTCCATCCTTACTCAGTTACAAGAGTGCAGGCAAAAAGTTTGGGGTTCTTTTCCTCTGCATTATACCAATGCTTAACCTATTAAGCATTTGAACATTAAACTATTGAACATGCAAATAAGAAGCATTTTAATTCTAAAAATTTGAACCCTGAATCAAAAAAATTGCCTCCAAAATATCATAAAGAATTGCTGCTTTTTCAACAGGTCAGCTGCTCCCCTGGCAAAACTTCATGGCTCTTCGATTTTAGAAAGGCATCACCTAGAGTACAGCAAAACCCTATTGCAAGATGAGGTATGTCTGCATGGACCTTCTGTCCACACTGAACAACACAAAACTTCCAATTAAATTATCACATCCCAAATGTCACCATGGCTCCTTCATTCCTCTAGGTTCATATTAAGAAATCACGCTAAAATTCAGAAATTTAAGGCAAGTTATTATGCATTGTCCACTTTTAGAGAAACATCAGTAGTTCTGCCAGACCTAGACTCACCCATGATAGAAAAGCTTTTCCACAGGTCCTCACTCTTACTCCTTAGATTTTTTTCCCCTTTCACAAAACAGCTCATGTTGAAACCAAAGCAGAAACCACAATGTATACATACAAAATTATTTAGTTATGCTGCTGCCCCTGATTCAGGAGGTCTGAGTTGAGCTGTTGGCTCTGGCAGCTGAGGAGCAAAGGGATGGAGCTGTTTATGGAGGGACCCCTTAGCCCAGGCCAAATGACCATCTTGCTAAAACAGAGAAGGTGTTATCACAAGCCTCTGTGGCAGCTCCCATTACCGATGATCCTCTCAGACACCCTCAGGTGCCCTTCCACGTCAGCCACAGAGGTGAGGCTCCCCACTACAGTTTCCTTAGAGTCAACAAAATGGCAGCAGAGTAGCGGTCCCCCGGGGCCCTCTGCCCCACAGAGTCCTGCTCCTCTGGTGGGGATCATCCATCCTTTGCTCATCGGCACCTGGCTCTGTCCTGGCAACAAAGAAAGAGACTATTTAGAAATCTTTAATATATATTTTACCGGGAAATAAGAGATTTAACAGGCAAGGCCTGGACACATGTACCCTTTGCATCCCACTTGTTTGCAGCAGCATGACAGGCAGTCACTTCCACCCTCATTTTTCATTTGCTGGTCGCTGTGGTGGTGCTATTTCTGGACCTCATGAGGCCACAGAACAAATCCTTACACTAATCAGCAGCACAATGATCATTACTACCTCAGAAATATTTTTTTTAAAAATCAAGCAAATTTACCTTTATTGATGGCAATGTACTTTTTCAATCATGAGATGCTGGGGACTAACCCCTGCTCTCTGCTGAAGCAACTATCAGGCTCTCTGGAGGCTCTCAACAACACCTCATGCTCTCATGGATATTGCCCCCTCAGTTAAAGAAGGAAAGAAAACCAGGACGCTTAGAAACTAACACTGAGTGTAGATAATTTACTAATTATATGGATTACAGGTAGTTTTCTTTGCTTTAATTTCTATATGGCAATAGCAGGACTTGAAACTGAGTAACTAGTTATTTGTGCAGCCTCTGGGGCAGCATCTTCGGTCCACCTCCCGTTCACATGGCTATTTAGCTGTTTATTGGCCATGAGCAAGGGCCATCTTTAACAAATGAATAATTTTTCATTTGTGCCATTATTTTAATTTAGGGACTGTAGTTGGCCAGTTTTGTTATGCTATTCTATTCTATGAGACAACCTGTATAGTACAAACCAAAGACAGTATTATAAAAGGAATTGAATCTGTAAACTTTTCCATCTTGCAGAGTTTAAATATCTTCCAGAACCTAAATAAGCGCCAGTTTGAAACTGTTCTACACTTATTTGAAGTTGCAATAATAGCAACTGACTTGGCTTTGTATTTCAAGTAAGTACTAAATTCTGTATAACTTCCTACTGAAAAAAATGGCAATCCTATACAATTTATGACTTAGGCTTTTAGTTGTCTATCTGCAGAGTAGTAAGATGTTTACATGAAGAAAAGTACAGAACTATATTTAAAATTGTTATTAAGTCTAATTCTTGTAAAAAAATGAGACATTCTTAGATTCATACACTGTCAAATTAGAGAATATATAAATGTATGTAATACCTAGAATATATTTTAGGTCATTCAGATACGCTTTTAGTTATAGCAAACACTGTTTCAGAAGTGTGGATTCTGTACCCTAATCATAAGGTTGTGTGCATGTGTGATATTTAGCGTGGCATCCTAGTTACTCATATTGAACAGGAGTATGCTTATGACATGGAAATTAGTATGCTAGTTTAAAACTGCAGACATTAACTGATCCCAGGGCTAAATATGCCAAAGACTCCAAATATCAAATCATCCATCCTATTCCTAAGTTACTGGCTTAATGTGCTTTTATAATGGGTATTTTCCGAAAAGATACATGGAGCCTTTTGGTTTGGTCCAAGTGTCTTATGACTGGGACAATTTAAAGCCAGGAGAAAGGAAACAATTTAGTAAATTATTAAATTTTAGTGAACAGTAATTTTATTATTTCACTCATCCTAAATGTGAATTGAAAGTTTTATTAAGCAATAGAAAGACATATCTATGTTTGTCAAAGCTCTAAGTCAGGTCTTAGTGCTTTGGTTTTTTGAGGGGAAGGAGTGGAAGAACATCTAGTAGCATTTACTTTGCTCTCCACAGTTCATTATGTTACAGGAAGTAACAAATATGTAATACTAAAGAAATGTCACCATCAACAGTTTAATATGAAGAGTTAGGAAACTGGTTATTTGTCAAGAATTCTGATGTAATACTTTAAATATCAGTGCTATACAGCAAAACCTGACTGTGCTAGGTTACCAGAAAAGTTTGAGTTCAGTGGGAAGAAGGTGTCACCTTGATACAACTATGACTAGGATATTACTCTAGAAAAGCATAAATATCAGAAATATGGTTTTATATTTATTTTTTAATGCAGGAATTTTTGACCACTAATACATGGTTTATTGAAATATTTTAACAGGAAAAGAACTATGTTTCAAAAGATTGTGGATGCAATTGAAAAAATGGAAACAGAAGAGGAGGCAATTAAATATATATCTATTGACCCAACCAAAAAAGAAGTCATCATGTAGGTGGTTAAAATTTTACTCTTCATTCATTCAGATATTTAGGGCCAGATTTTAAAAGAATTTTGGCATCTAAACATGTAAATTAACCTTAGATGTTACTGTCTGATGAAGAACATAACCATGATTTTAAATTAGAAATAGATGTCTACAATCTTCTCAAAGTACACAAAATGTGCATCCATCTGCTTTGTAGACATCTACATTCCTTAAAAAATCTAGTTGTTTGGGGTTTTTTTTTTAAATCATCATCCTAACTGTAGTCCTGTCTTGTTCTGTGCTTTCAAAGGGCTATGATGATGACTGGATGTGACCTGTCTGCTATAACCAAGCCTTGGGAAGTGCAAAGTAAGGTAGGTACTTTTCAAACAGACAATACTGCATTTGCTATCTGTTTTACTGCCCATTTGGCAATGGCCATTAAAAAACCCCAACTTATTATTTGACAGGCATTTAAAGTACATCCAACTAACTGTTTCCAGAAAACCACTTCTATTTTTTTGCCACTGTCAGTGTAAGGCTTCCATGAAGCCACTCCCCAGCTACTCTACAGTTCCACATTTCTCTATTTGTCCTTTAGCTAAAACTGGCACACCTGATACTGTCAGCTGTTCCAGCTACCCTTATTATCACTCTGTTATTTTTGTGCTATCCAACTTCTGCATTTTTCAGGTATAGATTTAACAACAGTATGATTGGAATTAATCATGCCTGTTCTGTAGATCTTTGTGCCATTTCAAAGTAGCTTAAGCACACTAAAAATAAATTCTGTAGTACCTGTGACACTGCTTTGTACTTAAGTGCTTCAAATACTCCAGCACTCACTGACCATCAAGCTGAAGCTCACCACTTAGCCTTACAGGAACAGGTTTTAAAAATGCATAATCAAAATACAACTGCAAGATGCTTGTCAAGCCTTCTAAGTAATACACACACCAGCTACTAGAAGACTCTGTTACGTTGCTAATATTGTCTTGCTCCTGTGGACAATAATCTACCATTTACTCAGCATGCACCAGACAATTTGCTGTAAAAAGCCTGAAGTACACCAGAGTGCTGTAATTTTTGACAGAAATATTTGACTCTCTCTACAGGGATTAAAAAGTGGAATTGAATTGTGTTTGACTGAAAGTCCCTATTTCTGGAGAACTTCTTAAAACTTTTCAGTGATAACTTAGCTAGTAAGATATAAGTCCTCTATGGAAAGGAAGTTATCAAGTATTACTTACGTAGTAAATTGAGAATACATTGATTTAAGTAGTAATATGTCAGTTCTTCATTAATCAGTAGTTTCACATTTTCTGAAAAAGCTTTTCTTTCCATTATTTATTTAAATTTACTGCTTTCTGCTGATACTTCCACTGAACTGTGATTATTCAGGTTGCCCTCATGGTTGCAAACGAATTCTGGGAGCAAGGTGACCTGGAACGAACTGTGCTACAGCAACAACCAATTGTAAGTATTAAATAACTGTGACTGAGTTATTAAAACATTGAATAAATAATACTCCATGATGCTTACTAGATCATTATACCAAAAATATGTACATAATCTAAATTACTGCTCTTCTGTTCTAGCCTATGATGGACAGAAACAAAGGAGATGAACTACCTAAGCTCCAAGTTGGTTTCATAGATTTTGTGTGCACATTTGTCTACAAGGTAAGAATATGGGTTTTCTTTGTTTCCCTACTGAAGCAGTTCTGATGGCACAATTAATGACAAACTAATGCAGTTAAAAAAATCCTAGAGAGCAGCAGGACTCTTGGTCACAGGGTAAACAACTATGAGAACCATAACAATTTTTCAATCTTTTATTACATAGGAGAATTGCTCCCACAAAGCAAATTCAAGAGATGTGAAGTAAATTAGTAAAAACTGGAGATCTCAGTGAAACTTGAGGGTGCTAAGGCTTCATTACTATCTTGAAAGACAGAGTTAGAAAGACCACTCTGATTCTTCATGGTCCCATTTAAAACAAACATGCAACAAGAGGATGGTTACAGAAAGCAGTTAACAGAACAGCAAAGGGAATAGGAAACTTGCAATATTCTTGAAATACAGATATTCTGTATCTTTTGTAAGGCACTGAAGTGACAACATTATTAATCCCTGTCTAGCTTTTAATATTATTCCGAGACACCATGCAGAAAAGTGATATATAATATTTTACCATCTTCAGATACATCCTTATCTGCTTGGAATATGCTATAGGACACTAGACTTTATAATTATATCCTGATACTGATAATCATATCAGAAATTATAATATATCATAGCTGTAATTGCATGATATGAATTAGACTATCAAATGTCATATTAAGATATTAAAATGAGCAGTATATAATTCAGATCTTTTATAACTGACTGTGTGCACAATATGGCATTACTATCCCGATACAGTATTTCCAATAACGTGCCACCACTGCATGGATAAGGATTTACTTTCAAATGTGCATCAGCAGATACACTATTTCTTTTAAAATGATTTCTCTGCTACAGAAAACCCTCTGAGATGAAACAAGAGCTTTAAAAAAATGTGAAATCAAATAAAATTAATTATTCTAGCATATGTACTGAATTAGATTTAATGTAGAAATGAAAGCTATTGTTTTCTCTGCAAAGCAGCAGTATTTCCACAAAATCAGACTTTGCAAATCATCTGTGTTTACAAATTTCTAATTTACTAATTTGAATTGTTTGTATAGGAATTCTCAAGGTTTCACAAGGAAATTACACCTATGTTTGATGGTCTTCAAAACAACAGGGTTGAATGGAAAACACGAGCTGATGAATACGAAGAGAAGATGAAAGTTTTTCTGAGTCTGGGTTAGTTTGGGTAAGTCAAAAGTTTNAAAAGAAGAAGAAGCAGCTGCCAAAAAAGGTTAAGTAACTTCTAAGGTTTTCATTGATACAGATTTGTAAGGCAGTCAACATTCTCTCTCTCAAATTCATGCACGCAGTGCATTTGTGCAGCATTCTATTAAACTTTATGCTAATGGTATGCAAGTTCTGAATGAGCCAAATTAGCTTTATCTTTACTTAGAAGAGGAGTAACCTTAAAAGATTAGACAAATCCAGCACACTGACCTAATCTTCTTAACTGCGGAATTACAGAGAATATGACTATCACGAAAGCAAAGGAAATGCAAACTTTATTTGTGTTAAGACTTAAAAGACTTATCTGTGAGAGCTGCAATCACCTGAAATACTAGAAATGTATCAAAATCCTGTGTGGCATCAACCTCAAATGCATTCAGGTGCGTTAAGCTGAAAATGGCAACCATAAGGAAAAAGGATGGGAATGGATATTGTGCATTTGGAACATAAAAAAACCCACTGCAAATCCCCAGTTCTCTTCCATGTTAAAGATAAAGCTCTTGGTCCTAGCTCCCTAACATCAGTTTCTTGGCTGATACACACTCCCTCATAAAATTTAACACTAATCTTCCTAAGAAAGCCCAAGTCCTAAAATGGAAAGTATG